>JASANE010006388.1:0-14208 GCA_030248225.1 Trileptium ribeirensis | reverse complement strand
TGTTACGCGTTCAGTTACGTATTGCTTTCTATATATCCATCAGCATTGATTATGTATACTTTTGAACAGTGATTTTGATATATAACCACTAAACACTGAAACCTTGGCACTATGATTTTTTCTGGACGGGAAAGCATTGATGATTTAGAAAAAGATAGGTCATATGTCTTTGGAACATGTCTTTAACACTTGATGATAAAAATGGTCTATGCCTTTTCGGGGTTTCTGAATACGATAAAAGCATTTTTGCCTTGGCGTGGTTTGAATTAAACAACGCAAACCGCTAGGACTCTGCGTAAAATGGCGCTGCATTTTGGATAAGTTAGTTTTTCAAAGTTGAATAACTATTTTTTTGAAAATATGTTTTAATTTTTTTAAATTACAACATCTGTCTGAACTTTTAGTGAACAAAGTTTTTCCATTTTATGAATATTCTTATCTATTTATTTATTTAATTTTCGGTTGTTTTTTCTTATTTTATATACTGTTGATATTTTAGGTTACGGAAATATTGCACCAAAAACTAAGCTTGGACGCATGGTAACAATATTTTATGCAACTATTGGGATTCCATTGATGTTATTATGTCTAGCGAACATAGCTGGTATGTGAATCTTCATCATTTGTAAATATATATCAGAGTAAAATTCCGTGCAGTAGTGCGCATTATATATAAGAGATAAACAAAACAATTTACAAGTGGTTAGCGCACTCCAAGTCGGGGTGGGTGGTGGTGGCTGCGCAAATTCCCCTTTCCTACGCCCCCGTGATATATTAGTAGCAATATGGAAATCCTCAAATTCTCATGTGCTTCGTAATATTGCCTGCTAATTTATATCCAGGAAAACGAAGAGAAATTAAAATTGAGTTCAAACGTTCAATTTTTTAGCTCAAAATTTGGGCTCAAAAAGCCTAAAACCTGATCAAATTTAGATCAAAATGGCGTCGAATGGACAAAATTCATCGCTCCAGCAAAGTCCAATACAAAAATGGGAGTCCCGCCTACCCTGACAAACGTAACGATTAATATTTTAAGACCCACCGCACTGTAACCACTGGCATAATGATATCTTACATCTTACAAGGACTTCTTACGCCACGTCTTACAAGGGTTTAACATTTGAATGCTCGTATGTATGTATGATGCTGTTGATATGACTAAACACTATAATTTGCGACGATATGTTTGTGTCATGAATTGTTGATTTGGATTGTACGATCTAACATTTGGTTGCAAAAATTTGCATGTTAAAGATACTCTTCACTATTGCTCCATGAGAAATATTGGATGTTGTGACATGGTTTATAAACATGAACCGACACAGGCGCTGTGCTCTGGTCGTTGATGTCTATAGTTTTTATTTTCAATAAAATTTTAATTTGACAATCAAGTTTAGCATATCTTTTCGATATTTCAGAAGCATTGGCGCAGTCAATAACATGGATTTATTTTAAAATTTGCTGTGCTTATTGCCGATGGCAAGACGAGCGTATGCGAAATCGACCGAAGCCACCGCCGACTGTTGTTGGCAAAACACATCTCGGATATGTTAGAGGTATGTAATATCGCTGATTGCAGATGTGTCAAATAATATTCCCGTGACATTTATTGGTCAAAATTATACATTCCATACAAACGCTATTCAGTACAGCGTTAAAATCAGATAAGAAAGATGTCACACAAATAAAACTTGGTAAATTTTATATGGAAACATTTCATGCCAAGGTGGCGTGTCGGACGTATATACGATTCGTGATCCCGTCTGCGGTACTGCCTTTGAGCGCTGCCACTCCCTTCAGCGAGGACTGGTATGGATTGGCTTTGCGTGGATTGGCATCAAGACATATATTGAGAAAACGGATTCTCATAGTTTTGAAACAGGATATCATTGAGATGTTGTGCAATGGATAGGTTCAAATTTCACTGAGCGATAGATTTCTTTATACAACACTGTTTGCAATTGTAATCCATTACCAATTGTATATTTATGCTAATGGTCTAGGCTTTATACTGCCTGGATATTTGTTCGTTCATTAAATTTGTGGATGATCGTTTCGATCTCAATCTAATCAGTTCAGTCATTAATTTATTTAACCCAGTTACAAAATGTGGTTTCATTATGACTTTAGTAAATAACTGTTGAGAACTTCAAACTGTGCAACGTATAAATACATATACATCTGATAGAAACATATATAAACTTCTTCTGTTTCAGGCTACAGCCCTCGATACGTACGTGACTATTTTGAGTCTCAAAAAAGTATAGAGAAAGTTCGAAGTTTTCAACATCGAAATCACTACTTCGGCGACCGATGGAATGCAGTGTAAGTACTTATTGTACGTGACTATTTTTAGTCTCAAAAAATTGATAGCAAGTTCGAAGTATTAAACATCGAAATCACTACTTCGTTGACCGATGGAATGCAGTGTAAGTAGCATATTGTGCGTGACTATTTTTAGTTTCAAAAAATTGAGAGCAAGTTCGAAGTTTTAAACATCGAAATCACTACTTCGGCGACCGATGGAATGCAGTGTACGTAGCATATTGTACGTGACTATTTTGAGTCTCAAAAAAGTTTGGAGCAAGTTCGAAGTTTTCAACATCGAAATGACTACTTCGGCGACGGATGAAATGCAGTGTAAGTAGCATATTGTATGCGACTATTTTTAGTCTCAAAAAATTCAGAGCAAGTTCGAAGTTTTCAACATCGAAATCACTACTTCGGCGACCGATGGAATGCAGTGTAAGTAGCATATTTTACGTGATTTTTTTTTGTCTCAAAAAATTGAGAGCAAGTTCGAAGTTTTAAACATCGAAATCACTACTTCGTTGACTGATGGAATGCAGTGTAAGTAGCATATTGTGCGTGACTATTTTTAGTTTTAAAAAATTGAGAGCAAGTTCGAAGTTTTAAACATCGAAATCACTACTTCGGCGACCGATGGAATGCAGTGTAAGTAGCATATTGTACGTGACTATTTTGAGTCTCAAAAAAGTTTGGAGTAAGTTCGAAGTTTTCAACATCGAAATGACTACTTCGGCGACGGATGGAATGCCGTGTAAGTAGCATATTGTTTGTGACTATTTTTAGTCTCAAAAATTCAGAGCAAGTTCGAAGTTTTCAACATCGAAATCACTACTTCGGCGACCGATGGAATGCAGTGTAAGTAGCATATTTTACGTGACTATTTTTGTCTCAAAAAATTGAAAGCAACTTCGAAGTTTTAAACATCGAAATCACTACTTCGTTGACCGATGGAATGCAGTGTAGGTAGCATATTGTGCGTGACAATTTGTAGTTTCAAAAAATTGAGAGCAAGTTCGAAGTTTTCAACATCGAAATCACTACTTCGGCGATCGATGGAATGCAGTGTAAGTAGCAATTTTTACTTTTGATAGGCGTTATAAAAATATTATCACTGATAAATTCGTTATCACATTTGAGGTGTTTGGTTGCTCAATTCTGAGGTTGTTTTGCAAAAATACCATGAATGTTTCTGATTTGAAAGACGGTTCCGCGAAAATCGGTCAATAAAAGTTCCTTTTAATCCGTGGACTCCTCTATACACATTGAAAGTATAGAATTCGAAATAAAAAATATAAATAGTTTGGCGATACCTAATGTTCAGCGACACGAACGTTAGGATTCATAGATATTAAGCGCGTCAGTACAATGGTTAATAACCGCTCCAACCAATGGACCGATGACATGAGAGATGCCGTGTTACAGCGAAATGTGCTGTGTGCTATAATTGCGTATACTGTGCCACTGTAGCAAAAATGAGATATAAGGTAAAGTTTTTTCGGTAAATTGGTTATGCTAAGGCTTTTGCAACGACCACAATTTGGTGCTGTACTGTTGTTTATGTGCTATAGTATATGATCGAGAAGCAAAATACAATTTAGCCCATGTAATAGGCTGTTTAATATAGCGCCGTTATGTATTATAATCATACATTGGTGATACCCAAAGTTCCAGGAGGGGATAGTGGGTGCGACGGGACGCGGTTGTCACCAACGGGGTATCACGGTGTCGGCAGGGTGAGGTTGTAAGGGGGGATAGATGTTTGAAATTTTTTGGAACTCCTATTTTCAAAGTTTTTTGGCACTCATTTTTCCACTTTTTCTCTAACTTTAAGCATATTTTCCTCAATTTTTTGCAATTTCGCCTAATTTTCCTCATTTTTGCCCATATTTTGCCTGTTGTTGGCCAAAATTATCCGCGCGCTTTGCGCTCGCGGTGGAGGCCGGAAGGACGGAGGTGTCGTAGGTGCATTGGGGTGGGGAGCCTCAGGTAAGATCAGTTTACCTCCCAGGGGATCGGTGACGCTTCGAGGGGTTCGAGCGTCGGAAATGATAATCCACTGTGCCCCCTATGGACATGTATGATTATAATGTATTTCTACCGTTTCCGTCATAAGACTGACATTTTTAGGCTGGCCGTGCGCAAACCTTTTCTAGTCGTCAAGTTTCGTATAGCTGGTAGGTCGTTAGTTACCATGGCATTTCGACAGTAACATCATCAGACACTAATATTAGAGCTCATTGCTTAATTGTGTTAAAATTGTGACAGAATCACTTTCTTAAAAATATAACAATTTGACACTTAGGTATCAAATTGGACATAATTTTATCAAAATATAAGAAGCAATATTTGTAATTTAACACATTTAACACTGCTTATAGTTGCATGCAACACAAATTGCAGGATTCGGACTGAAGCTGAGTGTGTTAAATGCTAAACATCTTTTCTATTTAACAAATTTAAATTTGCGTGCGAGCTTACAAAGAATATAATAAAGATAGACATTTACTGTAAACAAGAAAATTGGTCATGTATATGTTAGTTATAAAGTTCAGTGCGTTAAAACACAAAACGAATATGCTGACAAAATCGTGCAACAATGTCGCAGCTTGATTGAGTGCGTTATACTATGCGGAGTTTACGTTGTAAAGAACCCAGCATGTGAAAGTTCTGTCTACCAATCGTCTGAATCATACAATTCAATGATATGTGGCACATACATAAATCATATAATTAGACAGATGGTCTGAGAGACATCATAAACTTTTTAACATTTGGAACGACATGATAACTGTGGATACGGCCTCATAGAAGACAGTAAGGTTTAGCTGGTATCGGCTTTTTATTTTTATATATAAGGCGTCTTAACACTTTTTGGAAATTATTTCGGGCTTTCTCTGAAGCTTATAAATACCAAAGGTGCCTAAACACAACACGAAAACAGTGGTGGTGTCAAGGACACGATGCAACATAGTTTTAAAATTGGCAATGGTGTCCTGCACGCTATATATTTGATGGTGTGATGCAGCCTGCTCGCAGGTAATATTTCCACATGGTGTGTCCTTTATAACGTAAACATCGCACTAATACATAGTCTACTTGGCAAAGCGCACAACGAATCGTCTTCGTATGGAAATTTCCAATTTGTGGTACAAAATTTCGTGCACAAATTAGTTATGTGCACATATGTTACTATGCTAGGAATTTCTCTGTGAATCATTTTACACAACAAATGTGCTAAAAACATGTACGATCAGTTGCTAGCGAAAAGGATTGTGGAGTGGAATGGTAACATGGAATGGAACCAACCAAAACCTGTTTGTAAATGTTTCAGGTCTCCGCCAAAGCAATCGCCATCAGCAGTTACCGCATTACCAATTGCAGCAGAAGGTAATTGTATTGCCGACCGCTTTGCTGCTGTATCACAGCAATATTCACCGTCCATTTCTCAACGGAGTTATCATACAAAAACTGGCGACCATAAACATCAGCGATACAACTACAGCAATTCCCATAGTAGCTGCATTGGTTGCGCCAGCAACAAATACGACTACAACTGCAGTCATGGATTTCAACGAAGATCACGAAGTCAAAAGTCACGAGCCGGGCGACAGCCGAAAAAAACTGTAAGGCGAAGTTGACAATGTGACCGGTACGATACGATCCGGTGGCCACATTAAATCAAGATAGAACTTATCCACCATGAATATAATTTGCACCTATCGCACGCCGTGTCCATGTTTATGTATTTTTCACAACACATTGCCGGATTCATAAACGGCTAACATAAAATAGCGCAAGCTCTATCGCATCGGATCGCTTACTATATATACCTATATAAACACATCCGCACATTCATACTAACAACGCTATTCCATTGGCCAAAGTCAAATCTGCACGAGTATATATGGCTTTGCAATTCTATGATACATATCTTTTCTAATTATAAAGGCGTTGTTTTATGGCATGGTAGATCCTATTTATAATATACTTTAAGATTTAGTTCTAAAGATTAGAAAGACTGTTACAATTATTGCTGACGAAAACGTTTCTTGGGTTGCCGACAAAGACACGTTCTAGATTTACGTTCTCTAATATTAGGTATAAAAAGCACACCAGCAGCTTGTTTTATATGTCAAAAATAATTTTGGCAATGAATCGCATTTCTGCCGTTGCAGACCAGCTTTATACAAAATGTAGTGTACCAAAATCAATAGCTTTTAATTATGCGTGTGAAAACTTTATGAGCGTACATCTTGGTTGTTCTTTTGTCAAAGGAATTGAAGAAAACAAAACCTATGATGGCAAACAAATCAGACATTTTCTCTTATGTACGCAGTTTCAGTTTCGATACCTAGAATACGTATGCGCCGTGTGAGTTCCTTATATTGTGCATCACAATTTACTGCAGCTTCTCCGCATCACGTAACCTTTTATCTGGAGTTTCTTGATCTTTTATACTTTTGTACTTCTACAATTTTATGCTTTTTTATATTTTTATAGAGTCATAGAACGCGTCAATAGCTGTCCGATTTAACACGTCATTTAATAAACACGGACACATGGTGTACAAGCGGTAAAATCTATATACGTAGTAATACCTTGTTTCTGTTCGGCAAACCACGACTACGATCGGCTTTGCATATATACTCTGAACGCAAATTTTTGCTCTATTCAGTTGTAAACTTTAAGAAAAGAACAATCACAGTTTATATACATATGCATCAGGCTAAATCTATTATCTTCGTTCTGGATATTAATCTAAACTCTTTTTTAATAATACTTTCAGCAAGTTTCGGCTGCAGCCACAGTCGACGGTAGTGGACAACAATTGCTAACACCACCACAATTTATGTCATGGCAATACGACAAAGATAAGGCTCGTGTGGCGTGCAGTAGCAGCGGAAGTGCAGCCGATTCGCGTACTGCATGTTGTACATGTTCGACGAAGCCGAAAAGCGTGATACCAATTTCTCGAATACCTAATTCAAAGAGCTTTGCGGTAAAGTGTGATTTTTATATATAGGTTGTGTGATGCCAGTTAATTTCTAGATTAAATATTTCGAAGAATGTGACACTTATCTCTTTCGAAGTGAGAGACCTCTTTCGAAAACATTTGCACTACGACTTACAATTATTAAAGTTGTTAACAAATATTCGGAATTTCTAAAATTTGTACGATTACAATTGGCGGTGGTACCCTCACTGTTTAATATCTTAAATGAAGCTGAGACGAAATTACAGTTGATATGAAATTGAAATGGAAATAAGGTTTTCGGCAAGATACTAAATTCACCCTGTTGTATAGTACCGGCGTTTAAACCGGATATCAGTTTGCTCAGAAGCTAAATAGAGTTTCCGTGTCGAAGCTGGCATATGCGGTTTGTTCAGCAACGCTTGCTGCTAATGCCACGATATTCGGAGATCAGCTCCTGTTTCTCAGCATTAATCGAAAGATTTTGCACATTTTGATTATTTATACCTGTGTAATTTCAGAAGCACAGCGAGTCAAAATTCCACAACAGCAGTAAACATAAAGGTACAACATTGATGTCGACATCTTCAAATACTGGCAACAAATCGATAAGCAATTCAACTAAGATAGCACCAACTTACTGCTCAACAACTGCTGATTGTGCAGAAGACACGTACACCGAACACGATATTAGTAGCATTGTTTATACAAATACATCAATCGCAATGGATTCCTCGCCGCGACTCAAACTTCGAGACCGGTTCAGGTACAGCTATTATATATAAATTTTAAGTTCAAAACATTATATTCATGTATTCTAGCCTAAGATGAATGCAATTCAACTAAGATAGCATCGACTTACTGCTCAACAACTGCTGATTGTGCCGAAGACACGTACACCGAACACGATATTAGTAGCATTGTTTATACAAATACATCAATCGCAATAGATTCCTCGCCGCGACTCAAATTTCGAGACCGGTTCAGGTACAGTTATTATATAAAACTTTTAAGTTCAAAACATTATATTCATGTATTCTAGCTTAAGATGAATGTCGTTCGGGTAATACCTGTAAAGGATAACGTCGATTCTATATTAAAAAATGGAGCATTTGAGGATAGTTCATATATAAAGGATTACACCGATTTTACATTAAATGATACTCTTGAGGATATCACCCAGAAATAATTACATCGATATGGCTTACCATAGAGCTTTTCCAGGTACCTCTATAAAGTATTACAACAATTCCGGCTTAACTTTTCCAGATGATCCCCACAAAGCATTACACTGATTGTAGCTTAAAATAGAGATTTCCCGAATAATATCTATGAAGGAGTATATATAGTCCTGATTAAACTGGAGTTTTTCCGGATAACAACTATAACGGAGCACATTGGCTAGAAACCACTGCCACGGGTACTCTGTCTAATAGCTCACACACTGCCAAAACTTGTACAGAATCTGACCAATTCAAATGCTGTTTGTTGATGGCAACAGTAAAATTTACAGGATGTTTACCAAAATGTCAAAGCATTAAAATTTTTTATGCTTTTATACCATCGCGATAGTTATCATTGAGTGTGTAACGTGTTTACGAACAAATAAAACCGGTTCAAAATGAGTTTATTCACAGGTCAGAGCAGCAAAATTTTTGGATTATTTTGAGGTGGAAATGTATTTAGGTGTCATTTACCAGCGTATAAAACGGATTCAGATAAACGTAATTGTGTAACGTGTTTACGAACAAATAAAACCGGTTCAAAATGAGTTGATTCACAGGTCAGAGCAGCAAAATTTTTGGATTATTTTGAGGTGGAAATGTATTTAGGTGTCATTTACCAGCGTATAAAACGGATTCAGATAAACATAATACAGCTGGACCATATACGAGCCCACTAACTGCTAACAACCATTTCCAAGTTGTAGGCAACAAGCGCTAGCTTCTTGCAAACTGATTTCGATCGCAGGGACATGTTATATAGCATTGCATGCGCTGACGCCACCTGCACATTTGCCCTCTTCAGTGAAGTAAATTTCCTCCATCAAATAAAATCAACGATGGAAGAATACAAAATTATAGCGAATGCCTGGTAATTTATATATCAAGAAACGTCAGAAGCTCTTGAATGCAGAAAAAAGAGGGATTACTTGAAACGGATTAAGCGAAGCAAGCGGGGTCTCGCTACTGAAGAAGCTACTGGGAAAGTGTTCCTTAACTGCTGTCAAACCAGCATCACAAGTTTTTGGGGGTTGTGCATGTCTTAGTTGGTATATACATCAAGCACAAAGCCAGTTAGAGGCGATCAAAGATAATAACAAGTATTGGTGATCCACTCTCGCTTTGAAAACCAAAATTAACTATGCTGCAGCCTTAATATAAGTAAAAGTTTTTTTACAGCATATAGTGATAGTTATACAAGTAGGCGTCTCGGTATGATCATCTTAAAGCAGTATATTAGATGATACTAAGTTTTTGACCCAACTATGCAAGAACGTTTGCGCTTTTTAAATCGTATGTAATGCATTATTTACCTTAAGATGTGGGCACCTGTGGCCGGATTATGTCACAGAGCCAATTCCGGCTCGTAGCAAAACCCACTGCCACATCCGGCCCTTCATAAATAAAATAAATAGCTAAACTATGCCGGTATGTTTGTACGGGCCGGGAGTGGCTATGTCTCTGGGGTTGATAGCTGGGACAGGGTACTGAAAAAAATATTGATTTCATTCAGTTAAGCAGATTGATTTACATCAAAAATATTTAGCCCTGGGCCCAAAAAAGGCAAGTTTATTAGCAATTAAAAGCAAAGGACATAAATTCAGGCAAAATAAATACGTAAATATCGCTATTTCAAGATTTTTAAGCGCCTTTTACAAGCCAACCTAGTAGCTATGTAAAACATGCTTTTTCATGCATAAAAACTATGCTATTGTGACTAGAAGGATGTTTTACGAATATATGACCACAACTATCATCAATTTCCATTTTTTAGCGATTTTCCATTGTCGTCATATGTTTCTGGCTTTAAGAGCCGATTCCGACCGTTGTGACAATTTATCAGCCTTACTTTACTATTAGCTAAATATATTTGTAGGGTCTGGATCGGCCCAAAAAATGTCACACTGGCTGACCGCGGCTAGCCAAGCATGGTATTAGAGCCGCGGCAGACTGTGACAAATCCGGCCCTGCTGCACACATCTTGAGGTAAATGATGCATAAGAAGACTGTGATGTTCAATACGCGCAAACTTGGTAATCTTTTTAGCGAGACAAGCTATGGAAGAAATTCCCAGTGTGGGATTAATTCTTGGAGCATTCTTCGGAGCCAATGCCAAAGGCAGACGAGGCGTTACTTTATATTTCAATATAACCAAAAAAAAGCAATGCAACTCGCTGATAATACAGTCTTATAAAAATATCAAACAATTCAAAGTCTGAACATTTCACTAATATGTATTAGTTATTTCCTAAACTTCGTCAGCTAACATTAGATAATTTTATCATGAACTAATGCAACGTAGTGTTAAATTCCACTTGTCTCTTAATGGGAGTTATGTATATACAATTCAAGAGAAACATGCATATAATGCAAATGCGTGCGCCGATCAAATATCTTATACACAACCATCCTGTACGATGATAGTGAATAACAGGTAAATTTAATAATCATGTGGGCGGCGCATTTATGCATGGCTGGATATTTTGTGTACTACCTCTATGTAATCTAAGAATAGATATTATATGCACTACGAAAGTTAAATCAGGTATATAAATTAGCCGAAAACTAGCTGAGTAATCATTCTGGATCTATGGCGACTAAATATATCAGTTGAAAAATGTTCATATATTCATTTGAAAGTTATGTGCATTTGAAAGTTTTGTGCATTTAAAAGTTATGTGCCACCGATCTTGGAATATACCAGTAATGTTTGGTCACCTAATTTATAATCAGGCATTGAAATTATCGACAGAAATTCAGCTATACTTTACTCGCCCACTTTGTCATAGCTTCACTTTGCATACATATTTACCATATACAGAAAGACTCATGCTAAGACGACGTCATAATGATTTAATAATGTATACAAACTTTTAATTGGGTTTTCATTGATTTGCAGTTCGACAAATTTATAATCAGGCATTGAAATTATCGACAGAGTTCAGCTATACTTTACTCGCCGACTTTGTCATAGCTTCACTTTGCATACATATTTACCATATACAGAAAGACTTATGCTAAGACGACGTCATAATGATTTAATAATGGTATACAAACTTTTAATTGGGTTTTCATTGATTTGCAGTTCGACAAATTTATAATCAGGCATTGAAATTATCGACAGAGTTCAGCTATACTTTATGCGCCGACTTTGTCATAGCTTCACTTTGCATACATATTTACCATAAGTAGATAGAAAATGGGCGTTTTGCCCCCCCACACGGTGGTGGGGGAAGTGGGGTTGACATATGCACCCCCACATATACATGTGATGGTGTATATAATGTTTAACAAGTAAGATATGTAAATAAATATATATAGATATATAAAATTTATAATACATAATACAGATGTAAAATTTATATATTTTTATGTGTATATATAATTATTTGTATATATCCAAACATTATAGACATGTAGTTTGGTCTTGTTTATATTTGTGTCCCATATTGTTGGGTACTTTCAGCAATTCGGATTGAAAGACACGTATCCGACACGTCAACTTCAATGAATAACACGAAATGACGGATTTGGCAACATAATTATTATCCATTTCGAAATAAGTAATGATAGTAAAAAAAATTCTGAACAGATGGCTTTGAATTGAAACGACTGATTGGCTTGGCCTAAAATTATTATTGTTGCTTGGTTATACGGAAAGTATATTTCGAAATTCTAGAGTATGATGCCGATACGACTAATATTTCTGCTATGACGTGCACATTGATGTAACGGAGGGTTTTATCTTTTTAGAGTTGATATTGTGAATCGTGCAACCTTGTTGCTAGGCAACATTGCATCAGTCCTACATTATGATTTTGTAAAAACTACTACCAAATTATTTAATGTAATATATCTCTTATTAAATCTATTTTAACTGGATATAGGTTTACATAAAGAGTACAAGACTGAATATTTAATGTTAGCTGAGTGTTATAAAGTATATAACCCTTCTATACTATACTATACTATAACCATTCTCATCTAAAATAGTTAATTAGTTTTAAATATTAATATGAATTGTTAAAAGTGGTTGACATAGTACACTCATATTTAGATGGATCTGTATTTTTACTGGAGTAACCATATGGTTGGATGACATAATTTCAGCTGGGAAGTTAAATTAATTTTGGAAAATTTGGCGTACACCATAGGGATTGTTCTGCAATATACTAACAATAAAATGACTAAATTTGTCAAACACAAAGGTTGAGTATCATCGTTGAGCAAGCGGTGTATTTTTAAAGGACGGAGTAACAACAAATATCTTTACCGATGAGTTTACCCTAGATAATTTAAACGGCTAACTCACACGTTGTTTTGAATGATTGACTGATCTTCTGAATACATAAAAGTTATCACAAAGACAAGACATACATACTTACATTTGAATGGTTTGGAGATGCACACATTAATGCAATGCATTCGCATAAAAATTACAGCGTATTTTAAACTTTAATTATTTACATTTCTATTTACATGTACTATACAATAACGTTACAATTATTTACATTTACTATACAATTACTTTATAATATATTACAATTTTCAAATTAGTATTATTAATAATTGTTTATTAATTCGATATATTTGCTGCGATCACCACTGATGCGCTCCACCTTGCAGCGTCGGTGCTAAAATAATATACAGTTACTAAACATTAATTGAATTTTTAAGTTAGAATTAACAAATACAATTATATTTCGGGTTATAATATACAATAACAAATAATATAATTATCTAACAATTATTCAATAATACCTACCCTTCGAATCTCCTTGTTGAACTCGCGATCGAGTTCTGCTTGAGAGGAGACAAGGAATCCTGTCTCCACCAGATTCCCTTTAACCACCAAAATAGCATAATGTTCCATAGTGTTACGATGACCGCGTACACCAACAGGAACGTGGAAGGTCGCGAAGAAGACTCTTCGCGTATAGCTTCCAACGCGACTGAATACCGAGACGGCGTTTTCCATAGCAGTTATGGTAACGAAGAGGGGATTGAAAAACGAACTCTTCAATTTGTGTGAGGGTTTGCTATGACCCTCCACAAAATGGTTGGATAACCCAAGCTTATGGGTTATTCGTTAATAACTTTATAACTATTAGTAGTAAAGTTACCAAAATTGGTAACTATATATTAGCGACTATGGGGAATTTATTTATTTTAATAAAATTTGCATAGATTACATAGCTAATAATTTATGGGCTTTTTGGTTAATAACTTTATAACTATCAGTAGTAAATTTATGAAAATTCATAATAATAGGTTTTCAGCTACGTTGAATCTAATTATGGTTACATAGCTAATAATTTATAATAACTTCATGACTATTAGTTGTAAATTCATAAATATAGGACGCTGAATCTCATATCATAGTTAATAAATATGAGTAGCAAAGTTATATAACATTCTGATCTGGTTATATCCTTTTTAAGACTTTATTTTCAGAAGTTCTTAAAAGCAATGGCGCTTACGTGTAATAATTGTAATAAAAGCTTTACTAGACGCGATCATCTAAAGCGTCATATTAATACCGTTCGTGGTATGCAGTTGAACTGGTGTCAATACTGTGGTAAACTATTTTCGCGTCAGGACGCTCTAACACGTCATCAAAACAAATACTGTCCACCGCAACAATGGTTGAACGTTATGGAATCGTCAGCTGTTGCGGAACCATCAACCTCGAGCGGCGCTACC
>JASANE010006387.1:0-51392 GCA_030248225.1 Trileptium ribeirensis | reverse complement strand
GTTATTTAACCGTTTTGCTACGTATTAACAAGAGGATTATTTTAGTTCGACTACAAAATTGAATTTTAAGACACGAAATCGAGATCTTACCGAATATCACTAGCGAAAAATGAATGGCAAATCCTTGGTTTGTTTCACAACAATGCATTGCGGTGACCGATCGCTTTTTGTGCAATAGCATTATGGCTGGGCGCATTTTAAGTTTACTGGTGCATTATATTTACGGTCAGACATATCAGAAAATTTCCTTTTCAAATCTATTAAATCATACAGCAATGGTATACAACATATGGAAATTAATGTATAGTTATACTTTACAACTCAACCGTTGACCTATACATAAATCGAAAAAACATAGCAAAACGAACAAGCCCAAACACACCATTAATACTAAAGTGAAACTATACAGCACTAAGACATCAGGAAATTATTACAACTCGATAATATGAATCTATCGAAATGTTCGTTGGATTATTTGTGTGTATGGTTTTTGAACGAAAAAACTAGATTTAGCTTGAGAACTGCACCCAACACAGAGCTTCAATTAAAAATTTACTTATAAGTATAGCGGTGCGGTGAACAGACTTTGTGGTGAAACCTCAAACTGGGGAGGGGAGCTAGATTTTGAAACTAAGAAGATAAGCCCCCAGTAGCCCCCTAAACACGCCCCTGATCATTATATCTCACTATGAATGTTAGGGTAGTGATTGCTGTTACATATTATGTACAGGCAGTATAGTTCTGGTCAGTACAGTCAGTATTCCTTCTCGCATAGTGTAGTTGCATTTCAGCATGTCCATTATAGTGTAAAATCCTGTTTTCAGTGTATAACCCACTAGCGGTGCATTTAGCGTTAAATACATAGCTAGGTTAGCGTGGTGCGATTCAATACCGTTACATTGCGTAATAAATGTCGGTGGTTCAGTACGCTACCAAGGGTTCCGGTGTTTAAAGTCCAATTTTTCATTTTTTCTCTATTATATAGGTCTCTCAAATTTGTTCAAACTTAACATGTAAAATTTTATCTAAGTCCTAGTCCTAATTTGCATATTTTTCCATTAGTTTTAATTATTAGCTATGTCTAAATTTACTTTTAATTTTTCATTTTGGGGAGTCTTGGTATAGATCGCGGCGACTGCAGTACATGCTTTAGGAAGAGTTGAGCATTACCTAAAATTTATTGTTTTATTCTTTAATCAATTAGTTACCTAGCTATAGTATTGTTTTCAACTTCTGTTTTATCATGGCTTTGTGTGCTGGCAGCGAAAATCGTTACTATATAGTAGCTTTCAACATATTGCCATTTTTGTTTTCTATTGCTCTAGAGGTTACCTAGCTAGCGAGTTGCGAACTATTTGAATTTATATATGAACGTTTGTGCTTTGTACGAATAATTTTATGATTGGTTGGCATGATCTGGGTTCCAATGGTCTTGATTATGATTTATGATTTTCGATGCTTGAATATCGGACATTGATTCTACTGGCAAAGAAACTAAGTCTTACTTGCTCGGGTTTAAACTGGCGCAGCCTTGTAAAAATTAACATTTGAGTTACAAATAACTACACAAGTAAGTACTTATTGTTATAATAATTTATATTATTTTTATTATATTTCCCATGTAAAATTGAGTCGAGCACGAGCGTAACCTTAAAACTATAACGGTCCTCTTTAGAGTTCCAAAGAGTATAACCTGTAGTTGAGAAATACCCCGTGGAGCTAATTGGGATGGAATTACGTGAATATACCCGGGTCGAGCTCATGGCGGGGGACAACCAAAGTGATTAGTCGAGAACGACTCGACGCGGAGGTTGATCCGGTTAGCCTACTGAATAGAATTGTGGGACACTAGAGAGTAGCTACCAACTACTTACTAGTTATATCGGGCCTAGCTAGCCGTCCAGAAGCGGGAACATTAATATAACTTCAAGTATTAGTGTAATTCTAAGAGCCTAGGATAAGGTAATCAAATAAATGTACGGGTCTAGCCGTCCGGAAGGCTTCGTACGAATCCACAAAGGAAAAGTAGGAGATTATCAATATTAAGGAAACTATTAGTGTAAATCTAAGGACGAGATTAAGGTAATCAAATAAAAGCACGGGTCTAGCAGTCTGGAAGGCTTCACACGAACCTCCCAAGAGGAAATGTTGTCAATACTTAGCCTAAATTTAACATATCAGATAACTATTAAGAATAATAGTACTCTGAAAACGTGAGTTGAGAACAAATAGGAAAAACAAGGCTTGTCTAGAGAAGATCTAAAACAAAAATCGAACTGTTTAATTTCAACGCGAGTGGCTAACAATATTAAAAACCAGGCGAGGTGCATAAGTGGTGCATATAGTAGCGCATAGTGTCGAAAAACTAGCAAGGTGTCTGCGAGCAGTATTCGATATATAATACTAACTTTGAATAAAAGTTTTAATGCCGTCTTTGTGTTGGAATTATCAACAGAGCAAATCGAATTAGACACGCCGCAGCGCTAATCGAGTCGAGGCATCGAGAGCTAAGATATATATACGCGAGCCAAAGGTAAAAATAACATAGTTACTATTACCGCTGGCATAGTACTGGCCACGCGTACGGACACCACATCTTCTGGTGACGAATCCCTTCCCATTTTAACATCCGATAGCCGTCATAATCAAAATACCCTCCAAGCCCTACCCCTTTAGAAATATAAAAATATAGCTGATCAGTACGCGTGCCCTATATTTTGCGTTGCGGCGTGATATTGCTCAGCTCTAATCACTCGTGCGTTAGGTATTTCGGCACCAAACACGTATTAAATAAGGTTTATTACAAAACACATTAAACCTTTAAGGAACACAATGAGTAAAGCACCCGTAGTTTGAGCTATTACTATTCTTTAGTGTTGGGCATCCACTAGGCTACAGGGGGAATCCCGGGCCAAACCCGCCCCAAAACCATAAATATTCCGTAAAACCCCGGGCTTGTCACCAAATTGTTTTTATATCCGCCCTCCCCTTTGTTTGTTTCTTTTTCATTTCTTTTCCGTTCTTTTGTTTTCGTTTAATGCTAATTTGCATAATGAGCAATAATTAATTTAATTAGATAACATGTGTTAGCATCGGCTTTTTGTTTTTGGTGTCAGTCTAGATCGAATTTTGGTAGCAACAACGGCACAGTGGCAGTGTGTTTTGTATTTTCAAGTTGATTTTACTAGAGCATAGGGAATTGCGCTCCGGCACGAGGATATTGTTGTGGTATATAGCGACTTGCATAAAGAATTATGTTAACTTATGATTATTTTTAATAATTTCTAAATTGGCTACATAGCTACTCCAATATGGAGGTAGCTTACTTTTAAATGGTTATTGTGTTTTAACGACGAATTCGTGGTTTGGATTTATTTTTTCTACCTGCTTATGATGAGCATTTTTGGTTCTGGAATCCGGAGGTTTGTGCGTAAAGAACTACGCCGGGTTTTGCAAGATCTTGGTGGCGAGAACAGCGTTTGAATTCTTGGTTCTGTACACTCCGAACGAAACAAAATTAACGTTGAGTGATGCAAAACTTCACAAATAAGTACGCTAGTACTTTACTAAGTTAAATTAGTAATATTATTGCTCCGTTATAAAAAAGAGTGGCATAGTTGAGCACGAGCGTTAACCTAACAATAACGGTCCGGCTGTAGTGGTTCCAAAATAAATAATCTCTAGTTCTGAGTAATTCCCATCAAGTTTAATTGGGAAGGAAGTTACATGAGTACACCAAGGGCGAGTTTTTGTTGAGGGTGACCAACTTATTGGAACAATTCTCCTCTGAACGTCGAGTCGGCCAACTGTCGGGGGCCGGAGAATTGTAGGGAAACTAGAGAGTAGTCGATCGCTACTACCTAGTTATAGCGGTTTCGTCAGCCGTTCGGAGACGGGCACATTAATATAACTGGCACGTAATTCTAAGACACTAGGCTAAATTAATTAAATAAACGTACGGGGTCAGCCGTCTGGAGATCATACGTACCAACTCACAAGAGCATTATTAAAGTAGTTATAGCCATCAGTGAGCCGTCCTGATATTGTTGGCTTAAAGGAGCGTATTAGCGCAAATCTAAGGCGAGGTTAATATAACCATATAAACGAACGGGTTTAGCCGTCCGTAGGCCATATGTTAGAACCTCACAGGAGGGAAAACGCGTAACCAAGTCTTAACCTAATGCTAACTTATCAAGTAACCACTTAGAATAATAGTGCGCTCAAACAGATGATTAGAGTCAAATTAGAAGCAAGAACTTTGTGGCGTAGTCAAAAACAATTGTCAAAAAATATCGGAGTTCGCGAGATTTATCAGCTATATTTTTATTTCTAAAGGGTAGGGCTTGGAGGGTATTTTATTATGACGGCTATTCGGATGTTAACGGGAAGGGATTGTCATTAGAAGACGTGGTGTCCGTACGTGGCCAGTACTATGCCAGCGGTAATAGGAACCAGCTATCTTTACTTTCTGCTTGGGATATATATCTGACTTTATGTTAGTTTATGAGCGCTGCGGCGTGTCTAGTTCTGATTTCCTCTGTTGATAATTCCAACACAAAGATGGCATGAAACTTCTATTCGAAGTTAGTATTATATATCGAATACTGCTCGCAGACACCTTGCTACTTTTCGTACACTATGCGCTACTATATGCACCACTTATGCACCTCGCCTGGTTTTTAATATTGTTAGCCACTCGCGTTAAATTAAACAGTTCGATTTTTTTTTAGATCTTTCTCTAGACAAGCCTTGTTTTTCCTATTTGTTGTCACGCATGTTTTCAGAGTACTATTATTCTTAATAGTTATCTGATATGTTAAATTTAGGCTAAGTATTGACAATATTTCCTCTTGGGAGGTTCGTGTGAAGCCTTCCAGACTGCTAGACCCGTGCTTTTATTTGATTACCTTAATCTCGTGCTTAGATTTACACTAATAACTTCCTTAATATTGATAATCTCCTACTTTTCCTTTTTGTGGATTTGTACTAAGCCTTCCGGACGGCTATAACCGTACATTTATTTGATTACCTTATCCTAAAATTGGCTCTTAGAATTACACTAATACTTGAAGTTATATTAATGTTCCCGCTTCTGGACGGCTAGCTAGGCCCGACATAACTGAGTAAGTAGTTGGTAGCTACTCTCTAGTGTCCCACAAATTCTATTCCAGTAGGCTAACCGGATCAACCTCCGCGTCGAGTCGTTCTCCGACTAATCACTTTCTGGTTGTCCCCCGCCATGAGCTCGACCCGGGTATATTCACGTAATTCCATCCCAATTAGCTCCACGGGGTATTTCTCAACTACAGGTTATACTGCTTTTGGAACTCTAAAGAGGACCGTTATAGTTTTAAGGCTTACGCTCGCGCTCGACTCAATTTTACATGGGAAATATAATAAAAATAATATAAATTATTAGGTAACAATAAGTACTTACTTGTGGTGAGTTATTTTGTAACTCAAATGTTAATTTTTACAAGGCTGCGCCAGTTTAAACCCGAGCAAGTAAGACTTAGTCTTCTTTGCCAGTAGAATCAATGTTCGATATCAAAGCATCTAAAATCATAAATCATAATCAAGACCATTGGAACCCAGATGATGCCAACCGAATCATAAAAATGTTTGTACAAAGCACAAAACGTTAATATATAAATTCTAAATAGTTACGCAACTCGCGTAGCTAGGTAACCTCTAGAGCAATAGAAAACAAAAATGGCAGTGTTTTAAAAGCTACTGAATAGGTAACGATTTTCGCTGCCAGCACACAAAGCCATGATAAAACAGAAGTTGAAAACAATAGTGATAGATAGATAAATTAATCGATCTAAGGAGGAAACACAAAATAAAATTTAGGTAATGACTTGACTTTTTTGAAAAAAGCATGTACTAAAGTAATGCTGTGATTTATACCAAGACTCCCCCGAAAATGAAAAATTAAAAGTAAATTTAGACATAGCTAATAATTAAAACTAATGGAAAAATATGCAAATTTAGGACTTAGGACTTATATAAAATTTTACATGTTAAGTTTGAACAAATTTGAGAGACCTATATAATAGAGAAAAAATGAAAAAATTGGACTTTAAACACCGGAACCCTTGGTAGCGCACCGAAAAAACGACATTTATTAACGCAATGTAACGGTATTATTAATCGCACCACGCTAACCTAGCTATGTATTTAACGCTAAATGCACCGCTAGTGGGTTATACACTGAAAAACAGGATTTCACACTATAAATGGGTATGGCTCTTAAAATGCAACTACACTATGCGAGAAGGAATACTGACTGTACTGACCAGAACTATACTGCCCGTACATACAATATGTAACAGCAATCACTACCCTAACATTCATAGTGAGATATAACTATTACCAGGTGGCTGTTTAGGCTACTGGGGCTTAATCTTCTTAGTTTCAAAATCTAGCTCCCCTCCCCAGTTTGAGGTTTCACCACAAAGTCTGTTCACCTTACCGCCATACTTATAAGTAAATTTTTAAATTGAAGTTCTGTGTTGGTGGCAGCTCCTTAGTTAAATCTACTTTTTTGTCCAAAAACCATACACACAAATAATCCAACGAACATTTCTGATAGATTCATATTATCTGAGTTGTAATAATTTCCTGATGTCTTAGTGCTGTATAGTTTCACTTTAGTATTAATGGTGTGTTTGGGCTTGTTCGTTTTGCTAATGTTTTTTCCATCGTATGTATAGGTCAACGGTTGAGTTGTAAAAGTATAACTATACATTAATTTCCATATGTTGTATACCATTGCTGAATGATTGAGAGATTTGAAAAGGAAAAATTCCCGATATGTCTGACCGGAAATATAATGCACCAGTAAACTTAATGTTACTATAATGCTATTGCACAAAAAGCGATCGGTCACCGCAATGCATTGTTGTGAAACAAACCAAGGATTTGCCATTCATTTTTCGCTAGTGATATTCGGTAAGATCTCGATTTCGTGTCTTAAAATTCAATTTTGTAGTCGAACTAAAATAATCCTCTTGTTAATACGTAGCAAAACGGTTAAATAACACCCCAACAGCGTAACGTAGCGATATTTGATGTTTTTGAAATGCACCGACCTAGTTAGCGTCATGTACTAAAACAGAACCGTAGAGGTGGCAAATCCTTGGTTTGTTTTACAACAATGCATTGCGGTGACCGATCGCTTTGGTGCAATAGCATTATGGCTGGTCGCATTTTAATTTTACTGGTGCATTATATTTACTGTCACACAACTTAGAAAATTTCCTTTTCAAATCTATTAAATCATACAGCAATGGTATACAACATATGGAAATTAATGTATAGTTATACTTTACAACTCAACCGTTGACCTATACATAAATCGAAAAAACATAGCAAAACGAACAAGCCCAAACACACCATTAATACGAAGTGAAACTATACAGCACTAATACATTAGGAAATTATTACCTCCAATAATACTAATCTATCGAATGTTTGTTGGATTATTTGTGTGTATGGTTTTTGAACTAAAAAAACTAGATTTAACTTTAGAACTGCACCCAACACAGAGCTTCAATTAAAAATTCACTAGTAAGTATAGCGGTGCGGTGAACAGACTTTGTGGTGAAACCACAAATGGGGAGGAGTGCTACATTTTGAAACTAAGAAGATAAGCCCCCAGTAGCCCCCTAAACACGCCCCTAATCATTATATCTTACTATGAATGATAGAGGTAGTGATTGCTGTTACATATTATGTACAGGCAGTATAGTTCTGGTCAGTACAGTCAGTATTCCTTCTCGCATAGCGTAGTTGCATTTAATAGCATATCCATTATAGTGTAAAATCCTGTTTTCAAATGCATAACCCACTAGCGGTGCATTTAGCGTTAAATACATAGCTAGGTTAGCGTGGTGCGATTCAATACCGTTACATTGGCGTAATAAATGTCGGTGGTTCAGGCACGCGATGAGGGTATGTTTGGTGTTTAAAGTCCAATTTTTCATTTTTTCTCTATTATATAGGTCTCTCAAATTTGTTCAAACTTAACATGTAAAATTTTATCTAAGTCTTAGTCCTAATTTGCATATTTTTCCATTAGTTTATGTATTAGCTATGTCAAAATTTACTTTTAATTTTTCATTTTGGTAGTCTTGGTATATATCGCGGCGACTGCAGTACATGCTTTAGGTACGAGTTGAGCATGACCTAAAATTTATTGTTTTATTCTTTGAATCAATTAGTTACCTAGCTATAGTATTGTTTTCAACTTCTGTTTTATCATGGCTTTGTGTGCTGGCAGCGAAAATCGTTACTATATAGTAGCTTTCAACATATTGCCATTTTTGTTTTCTATTGCTCTATAGGTTACCTAGCTAGCGAGTTGCGAACTATTTGAATTTATATATTAAAGTTTGTGCTTTGTACGAGTAATTTTATGATTGGTTGGCATGATCTGGGTTTCAATGTTCTCGATTATGATTTATGATTTTCGATGCTTGAATATTGTACATTTATTCTACTGGCAAAGAAACGTAAGTCTTACTTGCTCGGGTTTAATATTGTGGCGCAGCCTTGTAAAAATTAACATTTGAGTTACAAATAACTACACAAGTAAGTACTTATTGTTATAATAATTTATATTATTTTTATTATATTTCCCATGTAAAATTGAGTCAAACAGCGAGCGTAACCTTAAAACTATAACGGTCCTCTTTAGAAGTTCAGAGTATAACCTGCAGCTGAAAATCTTGTGGAGCTAATTGGGATGGAATTACGTGAATATACCCGGGCTTGAGTCATGGCGGGGGACAACCAAAAATGTATTAGTCGAGTACTACCTATGTGAGCTTTATCCGTTAGCCTACTGAATAGAATTGTGGGACACTAGAGAGTAGCTACCAACTACGTACTAGTTGATATCGGGCCTAGCTAGCCGTCCAGAAGCGGGAACATTAATATAACTTCAAGTATTAGTGTAATTCTAAGAGCCTAGGATAAGGTAATCAAATAAATGTAAGGGATTATAGCCTGTCTGGAAGGCTTTGTACTAACCCACAAAAGGAAAAGTAGGAGATTATCAAGATTAAGGAAACTATTAGTGTAAATCTAAGGATGAGATTAGTGTAATCAATAAGAAAGCACGGGTCTAGCAGTCTGGAAGGCTTCACACGAACCCTCCGAAGAGGAAAATGTTGTCAAGACTAGCCTAAATTTAGAACATATCAATAACTATTAAGTAATAATAGTACTCTGAAAACGTGAGTTGAGAACAAATAGGAAAAACAAGGCTTGTCGAGAGTAGATCTAAAACAATTGAATCGAACTGTTTAATTTTTACGCGAGTGACTAACAATATTAAAAACCAGGCGAGGTGCATAAGTGGTGCATATAGTAGCGCATAGTGTCGAAAAACTAGCAAGGTGTTGGCGAGCAGAATTCCATATATAATACTAACTTTGAATAAAAGTTTTAATGCCGTCTTTGTGTTGGAATTATCAACAGAGCAAATCGAATTAGACACGCCGCAGCGCTAATCGAGTCGAGGCGATCGAGAGCTAAGATATATATACGCGAGCGAAAGGTAAAAATAACATAGTTACTATTACCGCTGGCATAGTACTGGCGCACGCGTACGGACACCACATATTCTGGCGACTTAAATAATCCCTTCCCATTTTAACATCCGATAGCCGTCATAATCAAAATACCCTCAAAGCCCTACCCCTTTAGAAATATAAAAATATAGCTGATCAGTAAACGTGCCTGATATTTTGCGTTGCGGCGTGATATTGCTCAGCTCTAATCACTCGTGCGTTAGGTATTTTGGCACCAAACACGGTATTAAATAAAGGTTTATTACAAAACACATTAAACCTTTAAGGAACACAATGAGTAAAGCACCTGTTTGAGCTATTACTATTCCTTAGCGTTGGTATTCCACGAGGCTACAGGGGAATCCCGGGCCAAACCCGCCCCGAAAACCATAAATATTCCGTAAAACCCCGGGCTTGTCACCACTTTGTTCGTATTGTTCCTTCTGTTTGTTCTTTTTCATTTCTTTTTCGGTCCTTTGTTTTCGGTTCGTGATGCCTTATTCATAATGAGCAATAATTAATTTAATTAGATAACATGTGTTAGCATCGGCTTTTTGTTTTTGGTGTCAGTCTATATTCTAATTTCTCTTGTAAACATATGCACAGCAGTGTGTTTTGTATTTTTAAGTTGATTTTACTAGAGCATAGGGAATTGCGCTCCGGCACGAGGAGATTGGTTGTGGTATATAGCGACTTGCATAAAGAATTATGTTAACTTATGTTATTCTAATAATTTTTAATCGGAGCGACATAGCTACTCCAGATGAGGTAGCTTACTTTTAAATGGTTATTGTGTTTTAACGACTAATTGTTCAAATCAATTGACCCGCTATGGATATGCATTTTTGTTTGGAATCTGTAGGTTTGTGCGTAAAAAACAATGCCGGGGTTCTGCAAGATCTTGGTGGCGAGAACAGCGTTTGGATTGGTTCTGTACACTCCGAACGAAACAAAATTAACGTTGGAGTGACGCAAAACTTCACAAATAAGTACGCTAGTACTTTACTAAGTTAAATTAATATTATTAATATGTAAATTAACGAAGTAATACGCACATAATACAACGTATTGCTAATATAATTACCAATTTAACTTAGAAAAAGATTACAGTAATCATTTGTAACGGATTATTAATGTTAATTTTGTTTCGTTCGGAGTGTACAGAACCAAGAATTCAAACGCTGTTCTCGCCACCAAGATCTTGCAAAACCCGGCGTAGTTCTTTATGACAAACTTCCGGATTCCAGAACCAAAAATGCTCATCATAAGCAGGGTAAAAATAAGTCCAATCACCAATTGTGAACGCCAAGTAACACAATAACCATTTAAAAGTAAGCTACCTCCATATTGGAGTAGCTATGTAGCCAATTTAGAAATTATTAAAAATAATCATAAGTTAACATAAGTCTGAATGCAAGTCGCTATAGACCACAACAATATCCCTTGTGCCGGAGCGCAGTTCCCATGTCTTTTAGTAATTACTCTGAAAAACAAAACACACTGCCACTGTGCCGTTGTTGCTACCAAAAATTCCATCTAGACTGACACCAAAAACAAAAAGCCGATGCTAACACATGTTATCTAATTAAATTAATTATTGTCTCATTATGCAGAAATTAGCATTAAACGAAAACAAAAGAACGGAAAAGAAATGAAAAAAAGAAACAAACAAAGGGGAGGGCGGATATAAAAACAATTTGGTGACAAGCCCGGGGTTTTACGGAATATTCGACCGTGGTTTGGGGGAATTGCGCTCGCATTTCCCTGTAGCCTAGCGGATGCCCAACATTAAAGAATAGTAAGACAGAGCCAATGACTGGTGCTTTACTCATTGTGTTCCTTAAAGGTTTAATGTATTTTGCAATAATTGACGTTAATTAATACGTGTTTGGTGCCGAAATACCTAACGCACGAGCGATTAGAGCTGAGCAATATCACGCCGGATCGCAAAATATAGGGCACGCGTACTGATCAGCTATATTTTTATATTTCTAAAGGGGTAGGGCTTGGAGGGTATTTTGATCATGATGGCTATCGGATTTGTAAATGCCGGAAGGGATTCGTCACCAGAAGATGTGGTGTTCGTACGCGTGGCCAGTATGATGTCAGCGGTAGATAAGGTACGATGATATTTTTACCTTTGGCTCGCGTACACATATCTTAGCTCTCGATGCCTCAATCACGCTTAGCGCTGCGGCGTGTCTAATTCGATTTGCTTGTTGATAATTCAAACACAAAGACGGCATTAAAACTTTTATTCAAAGTTAGTATTATATATCGAATAATTTCTCGATAACACCTTGCTAGTTTTTCGACACTATGCGCTACGATATGCACCACTTATGCACCTCGCCTGGTTTTTAGATATTGTTAGCCACTCGTGTTTAAATGTAAACAGTTCGATTTTTGTTCTAATCTTTAAGTATAAAGCCTTGTTTTTCCTATTTTGTTTCAACTCATGTTTTCACAGTATCATATTATTTTTTTACAGTTATCTGACATGTTAAATTTAGGCTAAGTATTTACAACATTTCCTCTTGGGAGGTTTGTGTGAAGCCTTCCATACCGGCGAGACCCGTGCTTTTATTTGATTACCTTAGATCTTGTCCTCAGATTTACACTAATAGTTTCCTTAATATTTTATAATCTCCTACTTTTCCTTTTTTGGTGATTCGGAAGGAAGCCTTCCGTACGGTTAGACCCGTACATTTATTTGATTACCTTATCCTAGGCTCTTAGAATTACACTAATACTTGAAGTTATATTAATGTTCCCGCTTCTGGACGGCTAGCTAGGCCCATATAACTAGTAAGTAGTTGGTAGCTACTCTCTAGTGTCCCACAATTCTATTCAGTAGGCTAACTGGATCAACTTTCGCGTCGAGTCGTTTCTGACTAATCACTTCTGGTTTTGCCCCGCCTAATATGTCGACCCTGGTATATTCATGTAATTCATCCCAATTAGCTCCACGGGGCATTTCTCAACTACAGGTTATACTCTTTGGAACTCTAAAATAGGCAATGGCTAGAAGTTTTCAATGTTAATGCTGGTACTCTATCAATTTTACATGGGAAATATAATAAAAATAATATAAATTATTATAACAATAAGTACTTACTTACCTGTAGTTATTCGGTAACTCAAATGTTAATTTTTACAAGGCTTGCGCCAGTTTAAACCCGAGCAAATAAGACTTAGTTTCTTTGCCAGTAGAATCAATGTCCGATATTCAAGCATCGAAAATCATAAATCATAATCCAAGACCATTGGAACCCAGATCATGCCAACCAATCATAAAATTATTCGTACAACAGCACAAACGTTCATATATAAATTCAAATAACCTTCGCAACCCGCTAGCTAGGTAACCTCTAGAGCAATAGAAAACAAAAATGGCAATATGTTGAAAGCTACTATATAGTAACGATTTTCGCTGCCAGCACATAAAGCGATGATAAAACAGAAGTTGAAAAAAAACTAGTTAGCTAGGTAACTCAATTTATTAAAGAATAAAACAATAAATTTTAGGTAATGCTCTAACTCTTCCAAAGCATGTACTGCAGTCGCCGCGATCTATACCAATACTCCCTTAAAATAACGTAAAATTAAAAAAGAAGTTTAATACATAGCTAATAATTAAAACTAATGGAAAAATATGCAACTTAGGACTAGGACTTAATAAAAAAATTTTACATGTTAAGTTTGAACAAATTTAAGAGACCTATATAATAGAGAAAATGTAAATATTGACTTTGCAAACACCGTAACCCTTGGTAGCGTACTTAGTACCACCGACATTTATTACGCAATGTAACGGTATTGAATCGCACCACGCTAACGTAGCTATGTATTTAACGATAAATGCACCGCTAGTGGGTTATACACTGAAAACAGGATTTTACACTATAATGGACATGCTGAAATGCTAACTACACTATGTGAGAAGGAATACCTACTGTAGATTAACTGATAACCATAATACTGCTTGGTACATAATATATAATAGCAATGACCAACCCCTACATTGATAGTGAGATATAATGATCAGGGGCGTGTTTTAGGGGGCTACTGGGGGCTTATCTTCTAGTTTCAAAAATTAGCTCCCCTCCCCAGTTTGAGGTTTCACCACAAAGTCTGTTCACCGCACCGCTAAACACTCTATAAGAAAATTTTTAATTCGGAAGCCCTGTGTTGGGTGCATTTCTCAACGTTGATAAAGCTTTTTCGTTCAAAAACCATACAAACAAATAATCCAACGAACATTTCGATAGATTCATATTATCGAGTTGTAATAATTTCCTGATGTCTTAGTGCTGTATAGTTTCACTTTAGTATTAATGGTGTGTTTGGGCTTGTTCGTTTTGCTATGTTTTTTCGATTTATGTATAAATCAACGGTTGAGTTGTAAAGTATAACTATACATTAATTTCCATATGTTGTAGACCATTGCTGTATGATTTAATAATATTTGAAAAGGAAATTTTCTAATATGTTTAACCGTAAAATATAATGCACCAGTAAACTTAACAATGCGCCCAGCCATAATGCTATTGCACAAAAAGCGATCGGCTACTGCAATGCATTGTTGCTGAAACAAAACTATGATTTGCCATTCATTTTTCGCTAGTGATATTCGTAGATCGATTCGGGTCTTAATTTTTAATTTTGTAATTGACTAAAATAATCCTCTTGTTAATACGTAGCAAAACGGTTAAATAACACCCCAACAGCGTAACGTAGCGATATTTGATGTTTTTGAAATGCACCGACCTAGTTAGCGTCATGTACTAAAACAGAACCGTAGAGGTGGCAAATCATGTCTGTGCGCGAATCTCGTTCCACGAAATAGTACGCGAATAGTAATATTCAACATCACTAAAGCAAATACCAACTTTTGACTTTAATACCAACGATTTATAACAACAATTTTGTCATTAAATGCAAATATATTTTCCAGACCAACATATACTGTGTTCGCGAACAGTTGGTCAGGGTATGATGATACGCTGTATCAAATCATATTGCTCCGCAGATACATAAAACAAACCCATCACCGTATGCAATAAGATCATAAATGCTAAGCTCCGGGATTTCAGGGGTGTAGCCGGGCCAACGGGGGGATTAGTAAACAATTGCTTTAAATATTATTCTAATTAAATCAAATTGAGTCTCGCATGGTATAGTCAGTAACCCAATAACTCGTACAATCCACTCATGTTCGCGAACAACAATCGATACGCGCGCTACCTAATCTGTACGTTTGTTCGCTAGCAAAATTTGACGGCGGGTGCTTTTTCTTCCCGAATGATAAGTCTCAAATTAAAATTCTGTAAAAGTATGTTCAATAACAACTCTAAAAATGTTCGGTAACATTATTCATACGTTTTGGGATTCGTAACGCAAACTTTTTTGAACCGGTTCAAGATGGATATGGATCACCAAAAATGTTCCATTACCGATATTTTTGGGAATGACAAAAGAGAATTGTTGCTGGGCGCACACAAGGTTTGGCCCATGTCAACTTTAGGGTATGGACGTTATAACATTGGAAAAGAGAACAGCTTAGAGCGGGGTTTCGGGGGCGGTAACCCCCAACTTAGCCTTAGGCTTAGTACATGGGCCACACAGAGACCTTAGCTCACGCTAAGACTAAGGCTCAGGAATAGTATATCGAGAACGGCATGGCATGCATTATTCTTCGGACCCTAAACTTGACATGGGCTCAAAGTATAAGCTCGCATAACGGGCGGCCTTAAGGCGGCCTTAAGCTTTTTAGAGCCCCGCGACGCGCTCACGGATATTCACAGAAAATTCATCATGGAGAGAAAGATCTCCACGTGGATGGGACAGGGTTGAGATTAGCTTTATTCATGGGATCCCCATCCCGCCGTGGCCATATACCTATCTCACCTCTCCTTATAGTAAATATCGAGTACTAAGTTATTATGTTGCATCACTATGCTGTCATTGGAGTCTTGTTGGTTAGCAATGGTGCGTTAACAACTCCATTAAGATAAAATTTACGAAATGCTTCATAAATTGCCAATTTTGTGGCTCGCATAACACATTAAAACAGATAGACGGATTTTGGTAAAATTTTTATTCCACGAGCCTTTACGTACCGTGTCCCCCAGACGAGACCGAAATTTCTGTCACACTCCCTGGTTTCCTGCCGCTTGCGAGTTATTGAAACGAGCGAAGTTAGTTTCCCCAAATAAGTTTTTAGGATATTAGTGGATGAGATACGAGCGCATTAATAGATTAGTACCTCTGCTCGTCGCAAGCCAGGGAAAAACAAGAGCGGAACCCACAGAAAGCAACATACAATCTACTGGAGCTATAGCACCCCCTCCAGTTTCGAACTGCTGGACACGCCCCTGATAATGATATGCCGAAATATCATCAGATTATTAGATAATATATTATTATTTATCAATTCGCATATTTTAAAGTTTAGTATTATCTGACGGCAGTCATAATCCCGTAAATATAATATTAAAACTTCGACTGTGATTTGATTCTGATGACACAAATCGAGTCAGCATATTTATGCGCTTTTGTTGTTGAACAAATTGTCCAGCTTTTTGCTGTTTAGAAAAAATGAATTCATCTCGCGAATCATTTTGTGACAAAGATTGTATCGAACGAGAAACCTATTAATGCTGACTGCTCTTGACAATTTTGGAAACGTCTGAAACAAATTATTTGAGGAGTTGAACAATTTGGATAAAAATATTATATCTTTAAAAAATGTAAAAATATGGCTTATTTTATGTACGCATGCGCCACAGGTCCCAAAAAGACGTTGGCAGTTTGTCTGTTATATTTGATATAAACGTTCGGTCAGATCGACATATCAAGTTCTAGATTATATTGCCTGTCTTACAAGTTAGCTTCTACACCCTTAGTCCCATAATGGAGTTAAATGAAAGTGGCGGGAAACACAACAGGCCGGTACTGCCCTGTTACATCTCTTAAATTTTTAAGTTGACAAAGAGGGACTTTTTATGCGGGTTGGAAATAGTGTAGATTATGCATCATTAACTTAAGATGTGTGCACCTAATTCCGGATTCTGTCAGATCCGGCCCTTCATAAATAAAATAAATATACAAGCTATGCTAGCATGTTTGTACGAGTTGGAAGTAGCTGTCTCAAGGTTTGATAGTTGGGACGGACTACTGAAAAAATATGTATTTCATTGAGTTTTAGCAGATTGTGTTACAGAGAAAATATTTCGGTCTAAGCCCAAAAAAGGCAAAATTAGTAGTAATTATCGCAAGACACAGAAAAGTAGGTAAAATAAACACGTAAATATCGGTATTTTCAAAATTTTTGTTTTCAGCGCCTTTTATATGAAAACCTAGTAGCTATGCAAAACAAAGTCTTTTATGCATAAAAATTATGATATTGTATCTGGAAGGATATTTTACAAATATATGACCATAAATATCACCAATTTCCATTTTTTCGCGATTTTCCATTGTTGTCATATATTCTGGCTTTTAGAGCCGATTCCGGTCCTTGTGACGATTTATCAGTCTCGCTTTATTATTAGCTAAACATTTTTGTATGGCTCGATCCAAAAAATGGCACACTGGTTTATCACAGCTAGCCAGGCATGGCTTTAGAGCCGCGGCAGACTGTGACAAAATCCGGCCCTGCTGCACACATTTCAAGGTAAATGATGCATTATATCCGAAATTTGATGTTGATTTGAGACGATAAACCACAGAACCACCCCAGTCAAAAATAAGACCCCAGTGCCACGAGTGCAGTTAGGCATAGGGAGCATTCACTACAAACCGAATGAGGTGATTCAAATTTTAAGTTTGTTTATATTTTAAGTTAAAAGTTTACCACATTTGCAATTTTAAATTTTAGTTAACTCTAGATTACGTAAATACTCTTGTGATCTTTTCAGCGCCTTGACGTATGGTGAACTCACAAATCTTTCCCTCCAAAGAATACCCATTGCGCGCCAAAGAACAATAGTACGCAAAGTGCAATCAACTTGCAATTACAATTTTAATTTCCTTGGTTTACTGAGTTTTGACAAGCTTGTCCACGGGGTTTACTGACAATGTAGTTTCATGGAAATCGTAGCAAATGACCCGGTTTTCGAGAATTCTGATGCAGAAGCCTTTAACATCGTGGAGACCTTCCACAAAAAAACCCCGTATACCTGTTTTGCGGCGGGCCAAGCACACAAAGCGATGCGGCGCATGTGCGCTCCTGACACCTATGGTGCAAATAAATCAACACACATTTACAAATGATATGGTAGAATAAGAATAGTAATTTCATAGCCTGTTTTTATAAAAAGCCAAAGCTAAAGTTAACGAGTACCATCAAAGCGCGTAATGTGGAAAAAACTTTATTAAATGTGAATAGCTGTGCCGATTTAAACAGGAAAAAGGGACTTTTTCCGTGGGGTAAAAAATGTGAGTGGAATGCCTTGCCGGGCGTGTTAATTTGTTCATAGCGGTTTTGCCGAGAACCATGGTGCCGTGTTAGAAAGTAACAAAATTAGTTACTATAAAGGCATATCAGACACAATGACAATACATCCTTGGCATTTTATGACTAATTATTCATTCGTATGAAACAATGTCAGTTGTTTATTTTGGGATTTGATTTCTTTTAGGATGTGTAAAAATGCTTCGCAAATCGCTGGATACAAAAGAAGGCACTATCTTTTCGCGGAGTTCCTGCTATTGCTGCTAATTTTCTATAATAATACATTAGTAAGTTTACTTATTTAGTACACTTAATGTAACAGGCCCATTCCGACCCGTTACAAACATTTTCATGACCCCAGCATCTAAAATCGTACAGAAACACGTTGTCGCCCATATCGCGTCATATTTTATATTTTATCATTGGTTCGTTTATAAAAATGTCGTGTGTTATCACTGGTTCGTTTATAAAATGTCGTATTTTATCATTAGTTCGTTTATAAAAATGTCGTATGTTATCACTGGTCCGTTTATAAAATGTCGTATTTTATCACTGGTTCGTTTATAAAAATGTCGTATTTTATCACTGGTCCGTTTATAAAATGTCGTAATTTATGACTGGTTCGTTTTTAAAAATGTCGTATTTTATCACTGGTTCGTTTATAAAATGTATTTTATCACTGGTTCGTTTATAAAAATGTCGTATTTTACCACTGGTTCGTATATAAAAACGTCGTGTTTTACCACTGGTTCGTATATAAAAACGTCGTGTTTTACCACTGGTTCGTATATAAAAATGTCGTGTTTTACCACTGGTTCGTTTATAAAATGTCGTATTTTATCGCTGGTTCGTATATAAAAATGTTACGATTTGTTTTGACATCGACAAGACATTAAGAGAATGATCTTTGCTTTATTAACCGCGTTCTTACCGGGACGAGTGTTGTTATTTGACTGAATTAGAGAGAATTACGCTGTTTCACCCGACGCATAAGATTGAACACGGAGCCCCTACCAATAGGAAAGTGGAAATCCCGCCGAACCCCAAGCAGCCGCCACTATTAGTTAAAACTTTGACGGTTATGACTGTCCGGGAATAGGAGGCCCCCGGCTGCACGTTCAAGCTAACAAATTTATTAAGACAGAAATCAAAAATATTAAGTTTACTTGGTTTTAGCTGCATACTAGGCAATGGTCATGGGAAATCACAATTCGCAACTAACTAACTTTATACGTACGGTAGCTTTTGAGCTTACAAATAACGACGGATACCGGATTAATTTGATGGCCCGCACCCGTCTAGGGCAATATTATCCGGGAATAACCGGAGCATGCTGGTAGAACATTCTGAGGACTATGGTTGGACACCAAAATCGCCCCGGACACCGCCTGCACCTCGCTCAGAACGTATAAAGACAACCGCTCCTTAAGCTAAGTTGGGTTGTCGAAGCAGAATTAGGAATATTACTTTCCATATAGTTATAACATATCGTCCGCTGCCCCATTAACCCGGGATAGCCGGCGAAAGCGCCCCTACCGTTACTCTCTCTAATCGTTGTGATTTTAGCACCATTTTTACCTCTGCCGCTCCGGCAGCGATATCCTCATGACGGCGAGTCCAACGGTGCCCGGTGGGCGTCGCTCCGTCCAACCGTTAATGCAACAGAGCCCGCTGAAGCTCCCCATACTTATATACATCGGGACTCATAAGTGGGTCCCGACCCGCTATTACGTCCTCCCCCTCCTGTTTGGTATCGATCGACCCCATTTTTCGTCCTGGAAGCGATTCTTACCCTTGCCCCTTGAAAACCCCACGGCATCCCCCTTGTCCCGCTTCCCTTCCCACGCCCTCTTCGTGTCTTCGCTGTCCTTTTGTCTTCTTGTCCTCGCTCTCTCCAACCGACGTTTTGGTCGGTCTTCTTCGTCGTCGTGTTCTTGTTGTTGCTGCGGGTGTGTTATAAATATGTGTTTATCCTGAGCGACCTTTCTGTCGCTCAGGATGCCGCTATGTCTACTGTGTGTAATGTGTGTATTTGTATATGTGTATCCATGTGTGTAGACATATATGTTTATATATATTAAGTTTATATGCAAGTATCATATATGTATATATATGTATGTATATAAGGACACAACATAAGAAATGACGGACAAGGACACGACGTACAAAACGAGCTAAAATTTAGGAGTTTTACGGACGAACAAAATACGGACGATTAGGACGAACAGGGGGTGATTTTAGGGCCCTCCCGCGGACCCTAGGGACCTTGGAGTAGGGCCCCTGACCGGTTGGCAGTTCAATGGAGCTTGGCCCGTCTCTGGCCTCGAGACTGGCGTTTCCCCGTCATCGGTTCCCCTTGGAGAGACTTTGAAACATAGGAATTCGCATTAAAATTTTAAATAGCTCGATTTTTCTCGATGTTTCACGATGTCCTCATGAACGAGGGTCATCGGCTAAGTTAAATTTTGCTTAATTAGGAGGGCGGCTAGTCGAACCCACAAAGGCGACGTAGCATATGGGGTAGCCAAACAATTAGAGCTTCAGCTGATTATTGGTCGTTGCGTGGGACGACGAGTTCGCGGCCCGAACAATAGGAAAAAGAACAAACAAATTTGAATTTATTGGAGATCAAGTGTCCCGGAAGTCGACGATGTTGCCCCAATCGATCTGGGAAAGGAAATCGAGTAAATAAGATTCGAATTTGAATGAACATCCTGTCTTAATTGTAGGAAGTTAAAGCTTAAAAGTTCATGTTTCATGAGAAAATCGGGACGAAAGTCACAGATGGTCAACTTCCGAGTACTTGGAGGGTTCAAACTTGATGTCGGCAAATTTAATTGAAGCCGACTCTCTCTAGGGACATCGACGGCTTACGGTAGCCGTCAAAATTGGAATTTCCGGAAGTGTCCCCAATTGGACACTAAACAAAAAACCCGAAAAAGTGGGCGTTAAGAAATCGCCAACGATTGGACGGCGACAAAACCGCCATCCTAACATACAGGCGAAAATTCCGAGGTTGCGACCAACGCGTCGAATCTTGGAATCAGTTAGACTTCGGCGGCGCGGAGTTCGGTCGACTCTACTGATCGGCTCCGACGCTTGACTTTAATTATTAGTTGTTTTCTATTTCGTGCTTTCTCGTAGTTTTCGGTTTACGTGTTTGGAATGGGATTCGATCGATGGAGGACCCGCGCAAACATTTTTTGTCTCGCGAAGGGGGCCAGCAGATGCTGCCCCGGATCAAAGTTCGTAAGTCGTTTCACGGATTATGGGAGTCTAGTCTCCCCAAATGTAACAGTGACATGTAGCGAAGCGAGTCCTAATGGGTATACAACTTTTCAATTTTTTTCAACGATGACCTTGTGTAATGGTAACACTCTTTGCACCTCATATACTACCGAATTAATAAAATACATTGCTATCGGTAAACTTATACACAGTCACGGAATTTCAACGCGTTCCTCTGATGTCAAATAGTTTCAGACCAAGTATATTTTTTGTGAAACCTTAGTCTTAAGCACCTACCTTTTTACATGTGCAAGCATAATATATGCGTTGAATTTATGAACATCTCCTTAATTTTATATGGCTATTATTGGTGTTGGTTTTAGAACAGAAAGTGGAAGTGGGATGAAAGTAGTAATCTGAACTACGCAAATGTTTTATCACTTTTCCGGTTGTTTGACGACTATCTAAAGCTACGGACAAGCAAAAAAGATGGCATACGGGCACCAAGTAGCCCATCTAATGAACTACTAACCACAAAGATAAGCTGTATTTAGCGGGAAATGTACTGCTGGGTAATAATATTGTATTCTCATGCAACCATAGCCAGAAGTTTTTTTTCTATAGATATTTCTGCTAAGATCCTAAACAATATTAAATTTTTTACCAAAATATTCCATCCACAGTCAAATTACGAAAAAAATTAGCAAACTTCCTATTGATTTTAAATGGAGTCTTGCTTTCTATTATAGGATTGTTGTTACTGATATAAGAACCTAAGCTCAAATCATTAACACTAAAATTTATAGCCAAATTGATCTATTCATTGCCAACGTGCAGAAAAAAACAGTAAACTCAAATATTAGTCTCAAGCATGAGTTTTTGAACCATACATGGGCCGTGAAATTGACTAAAGAAGCTTGGGTACTGTTTTAGCGATTTTTACAAACCATTGAATATCGTTTAAATTGCAGCTCATTGAACCATTATATTATATTGGCACTGGTTGCGTTAGTATAGGTCAGATATAAGCTTAGTTGTTGCTGTCTTCTGTGTTATACGTAATTTGGCAAGCTGTTTTATTTCTGTTTTTATTTCACGCCTGGCAAACTGCGGCACAATTCACATTGTCAACAGATTGCTGATATAAACTGCGTTAATCAATCGCATACACATACTGCCGAAATTTGATCCAAATTATTATCAAACTATTTTCAATTTTGAACCGAAAATACCAATAATTTTTTTAATCCAAAAATATGATTTCAGCAGCTTATCGAGATTTTCCAGCAGTAGCTAACACAACCGATTTTAAAACGCATGCACAATATCGTTAGAACGTATAGATCAAGGATCAAGTTCGTGGAAACGGGAATTCCTTTACGACTCGTGCTTCGACAATTCTGGTACAACTGCTAATAAAATAAAGATTCCCGCACCATAAGTACAACTTGCGAACCTTTAACCTAACAATTAAAGGCTTGGCGCATTAAGAGCGGAAGCGGTGGGACCGCATTCTCACTACTTTTCACGGCTGGAAGGGCCCCCATAACCCGCAAGGATCCGAACCAAGGACCCCCGCCTTCTTAGTAGCCTGCCGGTTGTCAAATGTGCGATCATGCGCTAAAATTTTCTTTGAAAGCAGGTATTTTTTTTGAGAAATATTTGTTGCTAAATTGTTTTTACAAGCCTCGCAAGTTTTTCGTGAGAATTTTTGAAACTACCAGTTTTTTTGCTACACAAATCTAATTACAAAATTTTTTTTAATATTAATTTAAAAATATCAAATAGCATTGGTTGCTGCGTGGAAGACTTTTAAAATATTTTTGTATTGTGCAGGATTTTAAGACAGTTCTTATAATTTCTGCCTTCAAGGAATTTTTTTATTAATCTCGGCAGCGTGTAATCTACTTAAATGTCATCCGTATGGCGCTATTGTTACGCGGTATATGCGCCAGGCATATTTTTCGATATTTAAAATTGTTTTACAAATTTCAAGGAATTTGTGCTGGCTGTCCAGACCTCGGTAGGCCAGATTCTAGGTGTATAGAAACTGAGGTTTCTGTTCGATCAGCGAGTCAGTCGCGATCGGAGATCTCAGAGTAAGTGTCGTTTATTGTCTAATTTATTTCTTAGCTTACAAGCCATACGGCACCTTGTTATCTAACACTGTTCTAGCTAGGCAGTAGTTACATAAAGCTGAGACTTAGCGCTGATTCCGAGTTTAAGACAAATTTGAGGTTCATTGAGAGCAGAGGGGCTGCTCCATTTACTAGTGGGACTTTGAGAGCACACGGGGTGCTCCACATTTTGTTGGGCTATTGAGAGCACAGGGGTGCTCCGAAAATTTGTTTACTTGAGAGCACAGGGATGCTCCGATAATATATATTGACTAGGTTTAGCTAAGCTTAATCAAAGCTTAGGCCGGATCGATGGATCCACCTTGAAGTTCATAAAGTTTGCTTGACCATTAATATTAATTTATTAGTCGGATCCTTAGATCCACTTTGTCAATTCAAACAATTCATTACTTTATTGCTGTACTACTATTTATTTAATAATATTAAGTTAGGTGCTTATTTTATTTGTGTAATAAGTGAAGTCCTAGGTTCCGAGTGCTAACCATTACACAAGGCAATCGAGAAATATTGAAAAGTTTTATACTCATTAGGACTCGCTTCGATACAGACAGGTCGTTCATAGGCAATTTAATAAGTTCGTTGACAAACCTCCACACATCGATGTTCCGTTTTGGGCACCTTGAGCGATTACACGAGATGGTGACAAATTGTAGGTGACAAAGTCGAAGTCCTGCTGATTCCCCGTGGTCTTAGGTAGGGCACAACAAAATGGACGCTTCTCGTCCAGATTTTTACATGACTTGCTGTTTTTGAGTTAGGGCTATCGAATTTTCCTGAGCTGACCACAGTAAAACTTCCCAATGAAACTCTAGGGAATTGCTTGCTTGTTTGTGGTTAGGGTTTACAAATTTATAGCTTAGTGGATTGCTCATGCTCATGCCGTGTTTGAGCTTGAACCGAAACGCAGATCAGGGACGGAGGACTAGCCTCCGTCGGGCTTTAGGAAGCCTTTAAAATTCCTTCTATTCTACTGAGCTAAGAAAATTTGGAACACAAAAGACGGATCAAATTCTAGGTATTGAATCTTGAGCTTAAGGTGTTTGGCGTTCCCCAGGCAACGTTAGTAATGGCTTATCTCGGTTTTATTTGGCTTTTGTTTTACAGCATATATAGGTGTTCGGACTAATAATTCGTGCAGGAACATTGCTCCAGCTTTAAGGTAAACGTGGTGGGTATCTCAAATAGGAACGCATTTCACTCTGACGACCGACCGAAAAATTCTAGACTATACCCCGCTCCCTAAACTACCCAAGTACGCGGCCAATGGGGGGCAAAGCCCCTAGCCGACTCAAAATTCCGTTCGCTCCAGCTGATGCCGAGTATGGACGGTTTGATATTAAAACTTCATTTTGGTGCACTCTGAAACAGGCCACCGAAACGATCAAATTTACGAGTGTTCACCATAGTGTAGCAACATGGTTTCCTCTCGAGGCCAATGACTACAATTAAGCATGGTTAAATAAGCCGATGGCTGGCACTATCGCAGTATTCAATTAGCGCCTTTGCGGGAGGAACACTTCGTGCCCCCGCCGTTAAAATAAAAAATTATTTATTCCCACCTCAATAAAGAAAACTACCTGACTCGCCCTGGCCATTTAGGCCTCAAACTGAGCGATTGCAAAACCTAGGTTTCTTTTTGGAGCGAATTGATCGCTGAGTTTAGCTTGTTTTTCATTTATGCCGAGTTGCCCGTTAGGCTACGTATCATGTCTGCTCAGATTTAGCTTTTCACAGTTTTAGTGCTTGTCAGTTCATTTTCCCCTATAATGAGTTGATCCTGCACGGGGAATTTAAGCCCGCTGCAGAATCGTATGTATTAACCAGTCGGCCATAGGAACACATCAATATCGACTACTAAGTCGATGACAACTCAACTGCACTACAATGCAGTTGAGACACTGCAATACTGCAGTGTAATGAGAAAAAGATAGGAAATAGAGAGAGGCAACGAAACAGCAACAAAAGAGAAAACAAAAGACACGAAGGCGCCCGGGGCCGATCGCCCCTGGCCCGTCTACTTTCACTCTATTTTAATGAGCCGCAACTTTCATTGGTCAAGATACCAGTTCGTCCGCACAGAATTTATTGAAGGGGTAGGCCACGCCATTGATCTTCCGACATTAAACTTCCAGGGCCTGTCGGAACCCTGTGGGGGCCACATAGGCTAAAATGCTCTAGCACGGAGCATATCAAGACCTTTACTAGGCAAGTCAATTTGAGCTTTAAATTTCTAAGGACATTTTCATCTTTTATTCTAACATTTAACACAACTAATTAGAACTAAACAACTTCCGATGAGTCTAAGATAGGGAACAGCGGCTAGGCTCCATGGCCTGTGAGCAGGTGTCGGTGCTAGCCTCTCTGGGGGACCTCAGGAATTATACCAGAGACAAGACACGTGCGCAACCAATCGGGCGGGGTCCGAAAACACCCCGTGAAGCGCGCCTGTGGCTGCTAAGCTCCGTAGCTTCTTGGGTCTGACCAGGAATAGTTTCAAAATTTTAGCATTCCCGGACCACTCTTGAAGTTACGATAACCGGAGTCGTATGGGCATGGTGTTAGAAAGTTGCGCCATGCAGCTGCGTCATCGTATACATCGTATGGGGGCCACGCCGTGAGGCGTAAATTTTTCGTCCCACCCCACGTTGCGAGTTTAAAATGCAGGTCACTCTAGACGCCGTGAGGTGTAAATTTTTCATCCCACCACACGTTGCGAGTTTAAGATGTAGGTCACTCTAGACGCCGTGAGGCGTATATTTTATTTCGGTAATCATTTTAATGACGGTAATCGTTTGTCGGAATCTCAGAAATTTTGCCAATCGAATTTGCATAGGTCAGACGCTTAGCTCTGGGTGGACCTCTCTCATCCAGAGTGCATTAAGGTATACGCTCTTGCATCGCCGTAACTTTTGGAATGTGCCTATTTATGTGCATTTTAATGCTAGAATGTCGTGTTTATTTTGTGCCCTTATAATATCCTCCTATTTAAATGTCAACGAGTTCAACATGACCCAAGTTTTCGCCTTGCTCGCTATCGAAATTGACGCCTCAACCCGTGATCCCACCGCATGCGCCGACATTTGCGTACATTGAACCGATGGGCACTATTTCAGAAACCGACTTTTGAGTATGATTAACTAACTAACTAACGCTTATCACTATCAAGTATATACACATTGATTTATTACTCGCGTTCGCCGTCGGAATTTATTCGGGTCCTATTATTGCGGCACACTTCATATTACCTCGGATTATGATTCGTGCGGCTCCTCTCGTGGACTATTAGGACTTTCGAATTGTCTACGAATCGACGGTTACTCTGGACCGCAATATTATCCTAACTATCGACTTAATAGATTGCCAGTTTTTCGTTCAGCTCGATTTTTAATTGTCGCCAATTTCTCTCGATTTGACGGGACGTCAACGTCGATACTGCGACGACATTTCGGACGGCCAACTATCTGTGCGATACTGTTACATGGGCACTTTTCGTAGACACTCGGTGGAAGACTGCGGGTTGTTGCGCCGCGATAAGCCTGGAAACGAACGTTGGGTCATCGTATCGAAAGATTCGCTGCTCACGGAGACACGCTTAAAGGACACTTCATCGATCATTCTTTGGACACTGTAAACCTCACTTTGATATTTTTTCTCTTTCATTGTCCTAATATTTGCTTTTATGCAATATTACCGTGTTTGCCACTGTGTTTGCTTATATTTGTTAGGTCTGTGCTTCATTTTATGCGCCACGGTTGAAATAGCTTGCACTGTGGAAGTTATTGTGCGCTCTATCTTACTTAAAGAGACTCGTGGTGTTATATTGCCGACAGCGACCGTTGTGTTTCTTCATTGATAACCGGGTAGGGTGATGTATTTTTGGTTCTTTAGTCTAGTACGTCAGGGTAGTTTGGTCTAACACGAACGTGATCGCTTTACACCTATAATAATACATTTTTTTTCCTTTCTTTTCTTGCTGCGTTCGTACAGGATTTAACGCATCGATTTGGCTGTTAGTTAGATGCCAGTCCTCTGATATTCAAGTATACGCATTTATCTACCGCAATCGAGAGCCTACTCTTATATAAATGGACTCTAACATTAATCACAACGGAGACTTGGAGAATAGTGACTTCTTTGGCGTTACTGACGGACTGATGGAGGAAACTATTCGGACTAGACCTCGACCGGCCGCGACTGCCGGCGAGCGACCGTTAACACCGCCACCACCTCTACCATCAGGACACTTGCGTCGTGGTGAATTTTCTGAGGCGCGTGGTGCGGACACGAAAGCTGCGAACGCCATTCTACACCACTTGACCACCCAGCCTACCGGCCCTCCAATGATACCGTTAAGGGATATGCCAACTTTTGACGGGAAACCTGGAGGCCAGGATTTCGAGGATTGGGTTCGTATGTATAACCGTCTCGCCAACGCCAATGGTTGGGACGATCGCCGAAAATTGATTTGTGTACCAGCTCTCTTGCGTGGACCGGCAAGGGAGGCCTTCGAGGGCCTCCCACCGGGAAAACGCCAAAGTTTTCTAGGATTAGTGGCTAACCTACGTTTTCTATTTTCGTCTTCTCGTCGACCTGAGAAATCATTATCAGGACTTTGTACTCGACAACAGGGAGCAAATGAACCAGTCGCTATGTATGGTCTGGAGCTGCAAAAGTTGTGTGATCGCGCCTTCCCCGACATGGAGGATGAGCAAAGGGACACCATGCTGCGTATGTTTTTCCAGAGGGTCTACGACCTGAGGTGCGCAGGCAAGTCCTTAACCAGATTCACGAGTGCGAGACATTCCGGGATACTGTAGGTGTTGCTAAGCGGTACGAAGATGCTAATGCTGCTTGCCCCGACCCGGACGCTTCGGCCACTAGTAAGCCCCGTACTAAAACAGTGAACTCGCTCCTTGAGGAGGGAGGCGAAGGTCTGATCACACAACTGCAGACCATGATAGAGGAGCACCGCAAAGCCAATAATAGTAATACGGACTCAATTAGTCGGTTGTTGGATGTGATCGATAAAAGAGCTGAGAACACGCACCAGCTAAATGCACTCGCGCAGCCGTTTGTGCCTGCTGTTGCCGCCGAACCACCGCCACGTGCGCTGCAGCCGCAGATTACTTGCTATCGTTGCGGAGAACCAGGGCATGTTATGCGCGATTGCCCGCATCCTGCACGCTATCCGCCAGCTGCTGACAACGCACTGCGCAACGCTGAGCCTGCGCCAGTTTATGTTTCTAGTGCAGTACTACGAGAGCCAGGGCAGTACCAACCGAGGAACTACGGAGGAGGAAATGGAGGAAATCGCCAGAACTTGAGCCAACCTGGATATCAGTCTAATCGTCCACCCCCACATTTTGTCAATAATGTTCGCGGAAACAGAGACTACCCTGCTAACCGACAACCTGCTATGTATAACAACCGGCCGGGACAGGCCAATGGATATCAGAGGGTCCCTAATGAGCGACCTCAGTTTTAGCGCGGTATAGGTCTCCAGCAACAGCCTAATTGCCCCTATGCCGGGGATAGCGGAAATAGAAATGGAGGTGCAGTAGAGCGCCGCCGATATCAATTAAACTGTAAGGCTTCACAAACAAAAGGCAATCGTGAACCTAGCCTAGCCACTACTGATCGTTTAGAGGTGCTCAGTCGCGAACTCGGCATGATCCTGGGTAAGTTAGGATACAGCGCGCCGACTGGACGCGTTAACGCTACAGCAACTATGGTCGAACTACAGTACGATGAGGACGGATATTTGATAAACCGACATGATGACATGCATTCGCCTGATATGATGGACGAACCCGTTGAAAGGCATCTGAACGTGATTACAACCGCTCCGTGGGGTGATGCCGCGCGTGTCCCTCGGAGTTGTGGCCCGTTCCAGCCGATCGACGATCCTGAGAATAGAACATTGAGCCCGACGGACGTGGACAATGAATCGTGCATGGACGAAATCACTAGCACTGTACATAGCACCAAAAATCTAAAATACCAAAAAGAGGGTTATGACGGAGAGGGATTGTATATGTTGTGTGCGGACACACCGAGCGCAGGTGATGATCCGTTTACATATATGTCTGAGAGCGAACAGCAAGGCGAGCGTATGGTTAACCAATCGAACCAGTGGGTCCGGCGTGGACCTGACATGAACGTACGAACTATATGTGTTTTGAAGAATGGAAACGGTAGTATGGAAATTTGTGAGGAAATGGAAGACGGTTGCGTTGAAAATTATAGGTTAAGTGAGTATAAAGAAAGTGATGATTTTATTGCCGTGGTCCCCAGGGAATCACCTCAAGGGGGAATTCCGGAACCACCAGCTCTTTGGAGATGACTGAAAGGAATGTGGAAGATGATGTTGATGTATTTGAGCCATTGTTATTATTTTCCTCCTCTGAAGCTGGCCATCCGAGAGAGTGTGTGGAGAGTGTTGTTTGATTATTCCGGCAGGGAAGCCGATGATGTTGATATGGCTCAGGAAGATACGGATCAATTCGGGTCGTCGTGTGAGGCACCCATGGTGCTTTTGGAGACCGATGGACGATCAGGAACGATGGAGGCTGTGGCGTACGATGTTAGGGCCCTCTTGGAGTCGTCCAGCCCTAGTTCCGTTCTAAATTATAGGTCGTATGATGTAGTATGTGGGTCGGACCGCCGCGCGGGTCGTCCCTTGTGTGCGCGTGAGAATTGTGTGTCGTATGAACTTGCTGATTTGCCTAGGTTAGGTCGCGCTTGCAGTCTTAGTGAATTTATAGCGGATAATGATGGAAGTGAAGTTGATGTAATTGAATGTTATTTTGAACCGGCCAATTATAACATTGATGGACCTCATTGGCAAAGGGTTCCACGGTCATTGGGTCCTTCCTTGATGCTGACCGGGGCCGCCCTTGTCACCCGTATCCAAGCCGAGGTAGCAACGCGTTCGCGACCGCTTGCACCAATGCAGCGCGTATGATAGTTGGGGCTGAAAGTATTGCCCGGGATCTGCCCAGGTACGGGGTTGTAGATGGCGGGGTGGCAAATAAAGACCGCCCATCGCATTGTGAGGCTTCCGTTACACCCACCGTTGCTGAAGCGCGCAGTAACGTTCCCCACGCTGAGCTAAGTTCTTTCAATGACTTGCATGATGAATTTGATGAGTTGATGATGTTGTTGATCAAAAAGGCAGTGATTTGAGGGAGTCGATGGGACTCCTATTTGAACATAACGGATCCGATGCGACCGATACGCACTGTACAAGCGACGCAAATAAGTGTTATCTAAGTCAGGGTACCCCACAGGAACAAAGTGATTCTGACGATGAACGGGACGACTAGCTTGGGTATAAAGTAATTGTCGCATCAGACGATTCCGATGATAGCTGTGACGAGTACAGCGATAGCGAAATAGATGAGGAGCGTGTGTTGCGCGACGAGGTGTTCCGGGCGAACTGGGAATATCCTAACGCTGATTGGTACCGACGTGGACCCACCCCCGATGTACGAGAGTGGCACAGTGAAGGGGCGTGGGAAACGCGCCGAAACAATGTGTTACCGCGAGCACCATCGGACGAAGGTGTTGACTTGAGCCTGCGAACAAGTCATTTGTCGATCCGCTCCGAAGACGCTGATGATACCACCAGCGAGGATGAGGAGAATGGGACCACCGAAGAAGATAGTGATGAGAATGAGTCGCTGGACGCGAGCGAGTTGAGATTGGCTCAGTTGGACAATAGTGCAGGGGAGGATCCTAACGAAGGGTCGCCGCGTATGCGCCCGGGTAATTTAGGTGAGTCCACTGACACTTTGTCTAGTGTTTCTACCGATATTTCGGGATCCGTCGAAGAGGTGCCTTGTATGCCCTCGGGTAATTCGGATAGCCCGCTTAAGAAATCTAAGGTAGCTGAGGATGAATCCGTCGAAGGGAGACCAAGTATGTCCCCGGGTAATTTGGAGGAATCCGTAGTCATAGTCAGTGAACATTCAGACGCATATAGGAGACGAAGACAGTTACTTGACTTAGTGCAGGACGCTAACGACGAACGATCACGCCGACTGGATGAGCAATTGCATAGCATGTATGGACTTTATCTTACTAACGACACCCCGATCGAACGAGGACGCCTTCGCCCGTTGACGGCGAATGAACGAAATCGTATTGTGGGACCGGACACACTGTTTGCTATCTCTACCGATCATGCCAAGACCTCGAACTATCAATACCCGCGCCTCGAAATAACTGAAAATTCGAACCCCTTCGTAGCGGAATGCCTTATTCCGATTAACTGTAGAGCAGGTGAGGTAAACGCTGACTTCGGACAGTCTATGGTACTACAACCGCAGGCTCTTTTCTATAGAAGAATTGTGTTAGCCATGGAGCAATTGAACAACCTGAGTAGGCTTTTCGACGTTCGCTTCGAATGTAGTGAGGACGCAGCGCTTCAACGAGATTCTGCCATGTTGAGCAGCATTCTAGGTATGGCCTCCCCTATCGATCATCGCGTAACTGGATTGTACCTCGATCCAGTGGCTCTTGCTTCACTGGAACTCCTCATGGAATTGTTGGGTCAATGCCTGAATGGCCACACGCTCCAGCAAGTCATGGAGAAGGAATTTGAGGCAGAGTTAAGTATGCACCCAATGTGCCAAGAGTGTAGGAGGAGTCATAGCCGACCAACATCGAGCGTTGATCCTTGTTGTTATTTTGTCGGACACCACGGAAAATGGAATTACCAAGGTACTTTAAGCACTGCTTGCGCTTCTATCCGCATTGACGGGTGTATAATACCTAACTGGCGTTACTATATTGGTATTCAGACGCCCCGAATGCAACGGCTCTCCCGTGCTGCCAACATCGACTTGCATGAGATGCTGAGCGAAGCGCCCCCAACTGTTGGAATTCATCTATAGAAATCAGGGCAACGAAGGAGTCCCAATAACTACTTTTGTCCAGTACGCAATGAATAATATGGAGTTTACAGACGAGACCCATAGACGGGATCGCCTAGTGCTCTTGTGTGCGCGTTTGAGACTCCTGAGACGCCCTGCTAGTGTTAACCTGCTCCAAATCGAGTGCGGTATGACAATAGGTGAGCACGTAGAAGTAGACTACCTGATCTCGGAACCGTGTACACTTCGACGCAGCAGCATCAATAGCTCTGCTCAAGACTTGGACGAACAGCTGGCCCTAGCGATGGCCGACTGTTTGAGCACGTCCGAAGAGGATCTCGATGAGCAAAGTGAACCCACGCTAGAGAATGTCCGACCAGCGGATAGGGAAACCTCGAATGGAACTGATGGACAAGCAGTAAACAGTGAAGATGAATCAGAGCCTCCACGAAAGATGGTCCGACCCTCTTCACCTGGCTTGAATAGCGGATTAGATCCCGATACAGGTATGCGGAAAGTTTGTACCATCTTACTGTTACTTTGGCTTTCGACGTTAAGCTCTACACATGCCACGCTCTCGCCGTTCAGTGATGCAATCTCGTGACTAGGTGCGTTTGTAAACCGCCAAGTAGGTGTCGTTGTCGAACCGCAGGGTTTGGTAATCACCTCTGATCAGACCACACACTTGCCAGTGGTCCTGCAGCTATCATTGAGAGATTGGGAACGCAAGTCAGACCCCTACGTAAGCAATGTTTGTCCACTGTATGAAGTCAACGGTTCCTGCCGAGCTGATTGCTGCAGGAAGGCGAATTGTAGTGAGTACCCGCAGCTGCACACGACACTGAGCGCACTAGAACGCCAACTGGACGATGCATACCATGGCATATTAGATACTATTACTACTCGCTGCTTGTGCATTCCTTCTGCGTGGAGAACGAGCACTTATGTGACCTTACCAACCGCCGAGAAAAACGCTTTGCAAGCCTAATCGCCGCCGCTGCAGGTGCCGTTTCCGGTTTTCTAGGTTTAGGAATGGCTTTTGCCAACGGAGTTCATATTAATAACGTACGTCAGCAAGTGACCGTTCTCGAAAAATTCATGCGCGAAACGAATGGCGTCTCTTTTCGGAACACTAAAGCAATAAAACAATTAACCCGAGCTAATGAGGACATTTATGCATTTTTACACCACAGCATGCAGGCGGTAGTCTCCATGATTGAACAGGTCCGCTGTGCTGACCAGAAAAAGGTCACACACGTGCACCATCAATTGATTGATCACATACTTCGAGCGAACATGCGCTCGTCGGTACAGGCCATAATGGAGCCTATGTTAAACGGCGAACTCTCCCCTGCTGTTATCGATGTCGTTATGCTACGACGATTATTCGCCATGGACTCCCGCATATCCAAGACCATCCTGATGCGAGAACCCAGTCTAGCATACCAATTTGGTCAAGTGATGCCCGTAAGTGTAGATTTAACGGGATTTCGCTTCGGCTTTATTTTGCAGCTACCTTTGCCTAAACGCAGCGATGTTCGACCTTATTTTCGGGTCTATAACACAGGTTGGAACGATCCCGACACGCTAACGCAGCTGAGACTACCGCTACCGCAATATGCAGCCAGACTGGGACATATGCGTTTCGAGTCGCTGAATCTAGGAGCATGCAAGCACAGACCCGTAATTGCTTTTTGTGCACCCCACGCGTTACTAACCGACCACAGTACAAACTGCTTAGAATGGATCATCGCAGGTGAACTCGTGCCAGAATCCACCAAACACGCATGTAGCAACCGCACGCTTATCGGCCCACTCGCCAATGATACAGCCGTACACACAACTATTCAAGGTGTTCTGGTTAGGACTAGTGAACCTGGTAGTTATACTGACTAATCGTAGGCAGCTCGCGCATTTAACCTTAGGTAAGACCATCAAGGTCCCGCCTAACGGAATCTTATGGTGTCCCCACGGAAATTATACACAGTTGGTTGTAGGAAAGATCGTACTAACGAGCATGCTAAAGCCAGAGGAAATTACAATCAAATTTGGACCAAATATTACTATTGACCGGCTCTCCGGTATCAAATTAAGACCTTTAACCTGGAGTTCACTCGACGACGCTAAGGCGACAAACTTACAAGTAGCTCAAATGGCGAAGGAACAAGTACAGAAGATAGTTAACTTTCCTGCTTTAGAGTATACCGGACTTTCGCCTTACCTTATAGTTACCATCATTGTTAGCGTAATTAGTCTGGTCTACTGCATGACCAAGTGTAAGGTCTCCCCTAAGTACGCGTACTATCTACCCCGATGGCTGCCATGCCGCGGGAGACTGATCAAAACTGATGGCAAACCCCGAAAGCAATTAGATGGATTAGAGCCGACAAAAGAGGCCCTAGCGCTCCACCTGAGGAGGACACTAAACCCCGAGTTTCGCCGACCGAGGTTTCGATTGTACCTCCGGGGACGCCGCGCGTGTCCGTTGTGCCCAATCGTGCCCCGCGTCGTTCTAACAGACTTTCGACAACCCGTGCTTCGTCCGAAGAGGAACTTGTATTCATTGAAGAAGATGAATTATTCGCTGCACCCACTCGTGACTTACGCCGTGGACCCCGACAAGGTATGTTCACCAGACAATTAAACACAATGAATGCAGGCAATACTCCGCTACTCATCAACGCAACCATACTCGGTACTCCCGTCACGACACTTGTCGACACCGGACCTGATGTTTCGATTATGTCACAAGCCCTAACTGCCCGTTTAGGCCTAGTACCCAGAGACACTAACACCACCCGCATAGTATCAGCTACACAACAAGAACTGACAATTAGTGGAGTGGTGAAAGCACCAACTACAATAGGCTCGCTCAGCACTCCATGCGACTTCCAAGTAACTACCGACACCCCGTATGAATGCATCTTGGGTACCGACTTCATGGCTTTACTACCGTATGTAGCCATAAATTTCAAGGACCGCTGTTTGGATTTATTGAACGGAACTGAGAATTGTTCGGCGCCCTTCGCCGATCAAGGAGACTATCGACCACCCGTCATTAATGTATCCAGGAAATATACACAGGGTACCACCGAACACCGAACTATTCATCAACGCTATCCCCGAGATCACTCAGCCGCCCACTGGTCAAGCACTATTTGTACCAGACCCTTTCATTAGGGACATCGCCATCGCACACGCCCTAGTGCTCACTGGTCAACGCATGATTCCAGTAGCAATGATGAACTTCGGGAATCTACCCGTTGCCATGCACGCAGGACAAACAATAGGACACATCGAGATGCTTGACGACAACGAGGTCGAGCTCTTATACGACAGCAATAAGCGCCTACTCCAACTCGGACCTCCTCAACACACCAAACAATGCAATCGCATAGGTGTTACACGCGACAATGTAGTGCAGGTCATAAACGACCAAAAGAAAACCATCGACACGGAACGGTCCATAAAGGTATTAAGCAAAATCGATTTTGGACAAACTACACTTAACCCCTATGAACTAAAACAATTGAAAACGACTATTTCTGAAAACGCCGACATATTCAGTGTGCACCCATTCGACCTAGGTAGCTGTGGTGTACACCAGCATAGGATAATTACTGGGGACGCGAAACCCATAAAACAAGTGCCCTACCGATTGGCACATTCTTTACGCGAACCATTGAGGGAAGAGCTAAACAACATGGTAGGAGCAGGTCTCATAACACCATCCGATTCACCATGGGGTTCCCCCAAGTCTACGTCACTAAGAGTGACGGCACTTTACGCTTGTGCGTAGCTTTTCGTAAGCTCACCATAGTCGCCGAACGCGACTTATACCCGTTACCCCGCATCGACGACATATTAGGCTGCCTGCGAAACACAAAATTCAAGTCAAGCCTGGATCTAAACAAAGGGTTTTGGCAATTAGAATTAGACCCTGACACCAAGGAAAAGACTTCCTTTATCACTGTCCACGGACAATACGAATACAATGTTCTACCTTTCGGGTTAAATTCTTCTCCAGGCGCCTTCCAAAGGTGCATGTCAGTCATTTTAAAAGGCTTGGAATGGGAAAGATGCCTCATTTACATAGATGACATATTATGCGGCGTTCACGTTATAATGTCCCCAACGTTTGGAACCTATGTACCCCACACAGTGTCAGACACACTGTTGACAACAGGGTGTCTTAGACACCCCCATGTTTTTAATAAATTTTTTCAACGGTAGCTAGTTACGCGTATTACCACTTGCCGACAGTGTCAGGCACACCGTGTCTTCTGGCAGTTTTATTGACACTGTTCGGAATTATTTGAGCAATGTTCATATGGGCTAGATTCAAATATCGAGAATTTAGGAAAAATTCCACAGGACAGTTGACTAATAAACCGCATTCGCTACAGACTGTGTCCGTTATAGTTAATTCGCGCCAAATTGGTAGCTAAGGGTGTGTACGACACTGTCTAGAAAAAATTTAGTAGCTAAGGGTGTGTCGTACACCCTCGGCATTTTATTTACAGTATGGGTGTCACCCTGACTGTCTATACGGTAGGGTCGCCACTACAGGGGGTCAGAAGTTCCAAACAGCGGGGACATTATAACGTGAACGCCGCATTAGTTTTCTCACCCACATTTGAGCAACACCTAGCAGATCTCATCACAGTCTTCGATAGGTTTCGCACGGCTAATCTCAAGCTGAAACCTTCTAAATGCCAGTTCTGACAGAAACAATTAAAGTACCTCGGACATATTATTAGCTCTGAAGGAGACCTATTAAACCTGACCCCGAGAAAACTGCCGCGATAGATAACTACAAACGCCCTGAGACACTCAAACAATTACAGATCTTCCTAGGACTTGTAGGCTACTACCACAAATTCATACCACACTATTCCGAAATCTGCGAACCACTCAATGCTCTCCGACGCAAGAACAATGAATTTAAATGGACCCCGCAATGCGAGGAAGCATTCGGAAAGCTACGCAAAGCACTGGTGCAAGAACCACTACTCATCTACCCGGACTTTTCCAAACCTTTCATACTACAGACGGACGCTTCAGGATATGCTTTAAGAGCCGTGCTCTCGCAAAAGACCGATAAAAGGACATTGCCTATCGCTCACGCTAGCAAGTCACTGGTGGACTACCAACGCCGATACCCCGCTATAGAAACTGAAGCCCTCGCTATTCGATGGGCCGCTCTACATTTTAGACATTACCTGCTTGGACATGAATTTCATGTCGAGACCGATCATAAGCCTCTTAAGACATTATTTGAGAGACCACCGAGAAGTTCACGCCTAGCCCAATGGCGTAATGAGTTACTCATGGAATTCGGTGGATTCAATATTGAATATCGCCCTGGTAAGGCCAATGCCAACGCAGACGGGCTCTCACGCGATCCCCTACATGACGTGGACTTCTCTGATTCTGCTGACGAAGCTGACTATGACGCACAGGACCATCCTCGAATGGTTGCTGTGGCCGTAAAAGGACAGGATCGTGGCAAGGGCAAAGCTCCTGCCAAACCACCGCGGAAACTCCCTACTGAAGAAGCTTGGAAACGTCTTACGCGACAGTTAATGGGACTTCCCCCAGACGCTCCCATTAACCTCCCACCCGAGTACGTTAGAGAACGCTTTTATCGCATGTTCGCAGGACCAGGATATGATCCCCTACCGGACCCGACGCGTTTCATTTTCTGTGGAGACATCGACGACCCATGGCCTGAAGGAGTTGAGATGCCCTGGAAGCGCCCGACCGCTCCCGGACCGCCGACTGAACCAGCCCCAACTCGAGGAGAACCTGCGAGTGACTCAACTCCTGGACCTTCATCAGCTCCTGACCCATTCGTAAGACCTGCGCTGCCACAAGAACCCCCGACTGCTCCAACACCGCCCGCCCCTGGCGCAGCAAGCGAAAGCTCAGCGCGTGCCACTGCTGGTATACCTGACCCCACTATACCCCGGACTCTACCAACAACTGCTAGGAAGAGATATGGTGGTTTACCAGAAGTCGAGGAGTTTGATACCTTAATTAGGGTCGCCTATGCATGTGGACCGCGAGTACGACTACAACGCCTTGAACAGGTTTATGACACTGGTGAACACACATACTTACCACACTTTCAACAATATGAGGGGAGAAATCTTCTCAATTACATGCCTTACATCCAACGCAGAGACAAACAATTTGGATCCATATGGTGGTACTTGCATACTCGACAGCCACCAGCTGACGAAAAGGCAGCGACTGCTCTCAAATTAGGAGCCCATCATTACCGCCTCTGCCCCGACACTGCCATTCTTTACCTACACCCCATCATGCCGATTGACCATGGACTAAAACTGTGCGTACCTAGACTACTTATACGACAGATACTCAAACATGAACACGACACTCTATTCGGTGGACACCCAGGTAGGGATCGTCTGCTGAGTGAGCTCAAGCAGTTCTATTATTGGGAGACCATGCGTAAGGACGTCAACGAATATGTAAAACGATGCGTACTTTGCCAACGATCACGGAATTTACCACAAAATGTTCGAGCCGCGCTCGGAGATAACCCGCTGGCTAGTGCCCCAATGCACCGCATGTTCGTTGACATATTGGACACTCGGGTTTTGTCCCGACAAGGAAATCGGTATGTTATTGCCTTCATTGACCAATTCACCAAGTTAGTCATCGCCGCCGCATTGCCTGACCAAACAGCTAAGAGTGTTGCTCGAGTTTTTGTAGAAGACGTAGTGCGCCGCTATGGCGCTCCCGAGGAACTAGTTTCCGACCGGGGAGGATGCTTCGTTTCAGAAGTCATGGAAGCCCTGTATGCTAGGCTACACACTTTTAAGCGAGAAACTTTGAGTTACCATCCGAAAGCCAATTGAGAGATCGAACGTTTCAACCGCACTCTACTATTCCTCTTAAGAGTAGCTTTACCCGAGAATGACCATACTACTTGGGACGAAGTTCTACCCTACTGCATAATGTCCTACAACTCCGCAGTACACGCTTCCACACATTACCTACCTTTTATGCTTATGCACGGATTCCAACCCCGTGTACCGGGTGGAATCGAGATATAGACTGATTGGGGACGCTATCCTGGAGCAGAAGCATATCGCGCTAATGTACAACGATGGTTAGCCACGATCAGAGACCGAGCCTATCGCTCCGTGGAGTCTGCTAAAGAACATAGGAAACGTTATTACAATCGCAAAATTAAGGTCCCAGACTACCGAGTTAACGATCATGTGTGGGTCTACCGATACTATACAACACCTGGTCTATCACGTAAACTGGAACGTTTTCCCGACATGGCTGATTTACTAAAAGCTGTGCCTCCCGCATACATTGAAGCTGCACTACAAGAACCAGGAGAAACTATCCTTGCCGATAAATATTTCGCTAGGGAATTACAGGCTGCCGATCCGGAGGCAGTCGACCGGCTACGCCAAGACATCGATGGTGCATCCGACACTGCTAGTGTGGAGATCGGTGATCCTAACCTAGTATACACGCAAGCCCAGGCTGACATACACCGCGCCGTAGTGGAACAATTAGCCATTCAGGCCCCAGCTCAAGGCTCATCCGGAGCTCCGCAACAAAACAGATTACCTATTTGTGACCCCGATAGAACCCCCGACATCGAATGGCCCGCTATTTCGCAGGAACTCGCTACACAAGACCATGCTAAGTTGCCTTACGCGCTTGATAAGCCCCCAGGCTCATTCTCTCCAGAATACGGACGACATACTGCCCCAGTTACCATACGGGAACAAGAACGATCCGTCAGAACTGAGGAACCGACTAGACCTTTAGCTCTGTCACGCTCAGGCAATGGCCGCTCGCTACGACCATTTAACGTTAACGACTTAGGCCTCGTCGAACTACTCGCTTCACAAGACCCGGATGAGTCCTCGCCCCATACACCCGAACCAGCTATATCTCCGACCTCAGCCGTAGAACACGATGTCCAGACCTCGCCGCTTACGCCTGCCCAACGCCGCGTCGCCGCCGCTACTCAAACCTACCGCAGTCCCCACTCACAACGCTTAACCACCGATTCGGACAAACCACCGGTACCGTACCGCCCCCATCGTGAATCTCCTGAGCTGCAGAAACTACGACATCCCAGACCCCGACACGCTTATTCCGCTCCACCTACGCCGCTCCCACATACGCCATTAATGCCGCTAAAATTCGAAGCCACGCTAGAGGAGTATACCCCAGACGAATGGATTACACCGTGCTCGACACCTCCTAGACCACCACCTACGCAATCCGCCCCAGTTTATAGCCAACCTACCGCAGAACCAGCCCCGACTCGAAAACCCGTACCTAAACCACGACAGAAACTAGTTAAAACCCCCACACCGGCTAGCGAACCAGCGTCTTCTGCAAATTCCGAGGATACATCACCCGAAACTGTGGATTCCCCAACACCACCGCATCGGTGGGCAATCCCACCCTTACTTTCGCCGCTAGCGGAACGTAAAGTTAGGACCCCACCACACCATTGGATAACCCCTGTTGCGTTATCACCCCTACCGGAACAAGAGACCGGTACCCCACATGTTTCTTCCTTCGGTCGCTGGACCACTAGGAGACAAAACCAACAAGCAGAATGGGAATGGGCATTAGAAGAGAGAAAGAGAATCAAAGATGAAGAGGCCCGTGCTCGAGGAGAACTTCAGGATGCAACCGATTTAGTGGAATATTTAGCAGGACCTATCACACAGCACCCACCCTCGGAGGCACAAACGGCCGCCGACGACATTGTGGCAGAATTTGTGGAAGCTTGGTTAGGAGACGTGAGGAAAAGGAAAGAGATACGAAAGAGTCACGTCGACCTACCGAATCTTCGGAGGGCGGCAAAGCCAAACGATCTCGAAAACGAGCCGTCCCCACGATTAGCGAGACAACTTCGACCATCGGCGAGTCAACCGAGGGTTCTTCTATTCGGGGGAGGAAGAAGGCGCCGCCGCGCAGCGCATCCTCCCCATAAAAGGGACTCTAGCTCGACCAGCACCCGCTAAAGCTCAACCGCATGTTAGTTGGGAAGACGAAAGACCCCTAAATCAACTTTTACCGGGACCTAGTCGAAGACCCCGCTTCGAACTTGACCCTTCTACTGAGGAAAGTGAGGGTTCCCCTGAGTTGGGACCTTCGGGTGAGAAAACCGGCGAAAGGACAGAGCCTCCCCAACCCACTCGACGTCAACCACATCGCCAGGCTAGGGACCGCCGTCGAGTGTACGAGGACTACATACCACACGGAGCCGAAGCTCGAGTGGTAATCCCGCGCTTGATCCCCCGAAAGCCCACTCTCCGACCACCTGCCCCAGTTAGACAAACCGTGCCTTTTGCTCCGACGACTCGACATCGTGACCCTGTCATGCCCATGAACCCTCCAGCCAGGAGTGTTCGTGCCCAGCACGACATGTTCGAACCTTTCAGGGACATATTTGACGACCAGGACATTGAAGACATGTTAGCCGCACATCCTGATTTGGAACCGGACGAGAATGACGGACAACGACAATTACGCCCTGAATACATTGGACTGGAGGTGGTTCGACCTTCAAGACAACCACCTCGGGGAAGACGATTGTAGCGCAGACGCCAGCCCAAAACACCACTTCCTGGAACTCGAGCTCCCGCAACAAATGCCCTCAAGAACCGCCCCTAATGGCCATGAATATTATTGCAGGAAACCTCGACCGAAAAACAAAAACTCAACAAAATGGAACAAAACCCGCAGCCGCGTGTGCCAGTCTATACCATCAACTACGCCGCTCCTATCGAAACGTTTCTCTCAAAAGGCACTCGCTGGCCAGAACTATCAAATATGGCTCCGTTGGGTCAAACGATCACGCAGTACCCAATCGAATACTCCTCAACAGAGCAAGGCTATCAGCTCCTCGTCACCTATTTATTTGACGAGGATCAAGCCAGACAAGACATCTCCGATCTCAAGTTGGGAGCTCGAGACATTAAAGCTATTTCACGGAGAAACAAAGCAAAATTCCTCGATCCCGAAACAACGGAGCGCCTCCGCCCTGCCCTACCGCACCTCATGAGAACGGTGCTCCTCGAAAAGTTCAAAATACCGAAATTCCAAAACGTCCTTCTCGCCACCGGCCATGCACAATTGCTTGAGGCGAATCGTACTGACCCATTCTGGGGAATCGGTCTTGGACCGGAAGACGTCGCGTTTGGCCGCCGTCCACGGCCATGTCACAACGTCATAGGCCGCCTTTTAGAAGATATACGGACCTTCATCCGGCACGGAATTGCCAATTGGCCCAAGGTACTCACTCTGGGCGACAATATGGCCGCACCGCTAGTGAAAATGGCCACTTCGAAGGGAGGGTTTGCCATCGCTTGGCCCACAGCTACCATGCAATTCCTGATTCGTCGGGCGACGTGTATTGCGACGCCCCAGACCGAGACTATCATAATACTTGGCGGATATAGGGCCGCCCTTCGATCTAAGCCATATGAAGGTCGTCTCTTGGACACACCAAGCAAGGTCATGCGCCGTGTGCGCCGGTACATTTGTTCATTCGATTACCTCCTGAACGATGACGCCCGAGCTATTATAGCACCACCGCCACCAGCATGGGACGTTGGACGCGATGACGTGGGCACATGTACTAAGGAATTTACCCAGCTATTTCAAGACATCAAATGCCAATTCCCGGACCGGGCACGGAAATCAACGATGCCCCAATACCCGTCAGAACTGTGGGAAAACGGTGCTTGGGAAACGGGCCTCAGCGGCAACGCACCCGCGTAACCTCAGGTCACGGAGCCATATATTGGCTTCCTTCGCAAGTGGGTGGAAACGCAAATCTCATAAAAGGGAGTGGATACGCAAAAGGAATACAGGACAATGATACAAAGACTACGAACCTAGGATTGTACTGTATATATTTACTATAACATAATGTATCTAATTACTCATGTCGTTATGTTACCTTGTGACCATCACTGTGTATGTTATAGCAAAAGGAGATTTTGGCCACGAAAGCACCCCAAATAAACCTTTCAAACCCAGGTAAAAAGTCATTTTTCCCCTCAAAATATAGGAGGAGGACCTAGTGTCGTAAGGACTTTGTTGGGATCACCACATCATTAAAGCACAGCCAACATGCGTCACAAAAATAATTTGCCGAACAAATAAACTAAGCAAAAGCATCAATCGCGCTAGTATCACAGAGTGATACACTGTCTGTATATACAGATTAATTTATTCTGGGGTCTTTTTCTTCTTTTCCTTCTTGGGTCCTCGAGCATTAGTCATTCTGCCCCTCCTTTTTGACAAGGGATCCCGACAGGGATCCCGATGTAAGAGAGAGAACGGTGACAATCAAACGGACACATACAGACATTATTTTAAACCCGTATATCTAAGTCCGAAAATTTCCATTTAAAAATATAAGAGATGTAACAGGCCCGTTTCGGCCCTGTCACGAGCATTTCAGGACTTTCGCACTCCAAATTATATTGGGACGCGTTGGCACATGGCTGGTTGTATATAAAAATGTCGTATTGTATCAGTTCACCGTCTTGTATAAAATTTCTCTTATATTAATGAATCGTTTGTATAAAACTGTCGCTTATATTAATGAACCATTTTGTATAAAAATGTCGCTTATATTAATGAACCGTTTTGTATAAAATGTCGCTTATATTAATGAACCGTTTCGTATAAAATGTCGCTTATATTAATGAACCGTTTTGTATAAAATGTCGCTTATATTAATGAACCGTTTTGTATAAAATGTCGCTTATATTAATGAACCGTTTTGTATGAAATGTCGCTTATATTAATGAACCGTTTTGTATAAAATGTCGCTTATATTAATGAACCGTTTTGTATGAAATGTCGCTTATATTAATGAACCGTTTTGTATAAAATGTCGCTCATATTAATGAACCGTTTTGTATGAAAATATCGCTCATATTAACGAACCGTTTTGTATAAAGATGTCGCTTTATATTAGGGGACTGTTTTGTATACAAATGTCGCGTCATATCAGTGAATTGTTTCGCATAACATGCCGCATACTTTTGTTGTAATTAACGACTTTGCTAGGGACGAGTGTTACAATCTGACTAAGTTATAAGGAAATGAGGCGCCTCAACCGACCTGTAAGACTGAAAATGGAGCCCCCACACCGACGGAAACTGGAAATTAGTCGACAACTCAACCAGCAGACACTATGTGCTATAGGTTGACGGTTACGACCGTCCGAGAATAGTGTAACAGGCCCATTCCGGCCCGTTACGCGTCTTTTACATGGTTTCGATGCCAGGATGGCCTAAACGCGTCTTGAATCGAACCAGACAGAGCCTAAGGGAATCAAATTTCAGGTGTTGCATGGTGCCATGGTCATCGATAATGGGTTTGTTTATTGATGTTTAACATGCTTGTTTTGTCTTTGATACGCTATTTTATGAGTGCATTGCTTATTGCCATTTAGTATGTCTATTTTGCCTCTGATATTTTTACCGTCGAATGTTCGGACAGACTCCAGAGAGTCCATAGACAACCGATTTCAGGTAGCTGTGCAAATGTAGAAGGGAGCATAAAAGAGTCTTTGACCGGCTAAGATAGGAAAGATAAACGGAACTCGACCGATAGGCCATGCTTCTCAATTGAAAGTTCAAAATTTAGACAGTCCGGGAATAGGAGGCCTTTGACAATCTAAGGGATTGGGAAGTCATCAAAATCAAAACTATCAATTTTACCTGGTTCAAGCTAACTATAGCTTAATGGTCCCGAAAGTAAGCTGAAACAAATGGGTTACGGTAGTTTCCCATTACTCGGAAACAACGGACATCGGACCTGTTTAGCGGCCCGTAACCGCCTAACGGTTCAGATTTACCGAAAATGCCCCGCATACTTTTCGGTAGAAAATTTTTAGGGCTTTCGAACGAGCCCAAAACATCACAAATCGCTGGAGGATTTCTTGAGATATTTTAGGGACGAGTAGGTGAAAATCCAAATTAACCGCCAGTACTTACGCTAGGTTTGGCTGGTGACCACGGTTCCGCGAAGAAATGACCTGAATATATATATGTGAACATATAGCGATATATATGTGTGTGTATGTGTGACGCTTGATTTCCCCGTCCCGGTACTTCTATTTTTCCGCCCCCACCGGACAACTTCCCAATTGTTATAGTATCTTGAACACCACAAAACGGCTTGATCAGCGCCCTAGCAACTGGTTTTTCTTGTAACAGTCGGATCTTTGATTGAAAATATGCATGTTTCTAAGTAGGCTACCCATTCAGGCATCGGACGAGGTCAGGCGGGTCTCGATCTGACCAGTCATCCCACTGCTATATAGCTTACTTCTCTGTTTTATAATGCACCACGAAAATTCAACACAAAATTCCGTCAGTTTGTACCAACTCCGTATTTGACCCCAGACCCTAAATGTGCTCATGCGACCCCTCATTCTACTCGCCTGCTTTTGGCGAGTACAACGATATTCGACGGGCCTCCGCCCACCTCCTCGTTAGTTCACTATAGCCCGCCAAAGTGCGCCCAATCCGGCATACCGACTGAAAGCGGGTACAAATCAACCGAAAATTCATTCCCGACTCGAAAGTAGGCAAATCGCCCCTCATTGCCTTCACCACGTCGAGACATCTTCAATGATGCCCGGCGAGCCTCCGTCCGTTGTCCCGTTAACGCTGGGTGGCCGACGAAAGCGCCCCCACCACTACCGACACTCTCTCTATCCGTACCGATTTTAGTGCTTCCCTAACCGCCGCCGTTAAGGCAGGGAAATCACCCTTCATTTGAATTGCCTTTCCAAGGCGAGTTCAACGATGTCCGGCGGGCGTCGCTTCGCCCAACCGTTAGCGCGGGAAAGCCCGCTGAAACCCCGTATGCAATACATGTCGGAACCCAAAATTTGGTCCCGACCCACCACTACGTCTGCCCCCCCCCGTGTTTGGTATCATTCGGCCCCGTTCTTCGTCCTGGGACCGAATTTCGCCCCAGCCCCTTGAAAATCCCCCTGGAACCCCCTGTCCCGACTCCCTTCCCGTGCCCCTTCTTTTCCGTTTTTCCTTTTCGTTTTCTTCTTCTTTCTCTCTCTCTCTAACCGACTTCTTTCGTCGGTTGTCGCTGCTGCTGTCGTCGTGGTTGTGTCGTGTGTGTTTGTTGTTGTTGTTGTGGTTGTTCTGCGTGTTTCTGGTGTGAACTTGAGCGACCTTTCTGTCGCTCAGGTCGCCTGTGTGTCTCATGTGTAGTGTGTATTTATGTGCTCATGAGTATTGTATGTATATGTGTATGTATGTATGGATATATATATATATAAATATAAATATATATATATATATATATATATATATATATATAGTATGTAGGAACATGACAAAAAACAGCACAGACGAGGACGGACATGTAAAATTCTACTAAATTTATAAGTTTCACGGACGGACTGGCCACATACGACTAGGACGGACGGGGGGTAGGTTTAGGGCCCTCCCTTGGGCTCTGGGAGTTCCTGAATGGGACCTCCGATAGGCCAAAGGATACCTGGGAATGTGCTGCGCCCCTGACCGCGAAATCGGCTTGTTCCCACCTTCGCTTCCCCCCTTCGGGACGTCCAAAGACGTCCTGTCGGGATATTTGAATAGCTGTCAGCTAGGAATGCTAGGAATGTTTGGCTTTATCTTGTAAGCCGACATGTAAACGTGCAATGTTTGCACGTCTACCCATGAGATTGGTAGAAAATTTGGCCCCAGATGGACTCTCATTAAGCTTAAATTAAGTGATGGATGAGGCAGCTAACTCGCCAAATATCTGGAATTTGACCTCAAATCGGCGAGTTAGCTGGGGGAAATTTGATGGATGGGGACCAGAAGACGAATCTGTCCCGAAATAAGGACAGATTTCCAGCTTAATTCGAATGTTTAGTAGGGAAAAAAGATTTAAAATTTTAAACTTGACGGGTGACCTAACCATTTTGTAGAACAGTTGGGGGATAACAGTCGATTTAGGATTAGGTAATAGGTTTAGGAGATCTGAGTAATGATCTCCAGATCTATTCTTGACATAATTTTAAAACTTACGCTGGAATTTAAGCTAAAACTCACAGATGGTCGACCTCTGAGTACTCGGAGGGTTCAAATTTGATGTCGGCGATTTCGATTGAAGCCGACTCTCTCTAAAGGGGACCCATGGTTTACGATAGCTGTCAAAAATAAAATCTTGGGAATTTTTCGATTGGGCGCCCGGGTTTGAACTCGAAAAAGTGGGCGTTAAAAGATCTCCTCTGATTGGATAGCGACAAAACCGCTATCCTTCAACATAGCTGAAAATTTTGAGGCGACGACTACCTCGTCGGCTCTGGGAATCAGTTCGACTTCGGCAGCGCGGAGTTCGGTCGACTTTACTGACCGGCTCCGACGCAGTAATTATTGTGGTTTGGTTTCGCAATTTACTTTGCTCTTTCGTGCTTTTCTCTTTGTTTTGCGCTTGGAATGGGGTTCGACCGACGGAGGACCCGCGTAGACATCTTCCGTCTCCCGGAAGGGGACTAGCAATTGCTGTCCCGGACCGAATGTTGTAAGTTGTGAGAACCAGGTGCATGGGGGTTTATTTTCCCCAGATTGAAATGTAACAGACCGTCAAAACTTAGTTCTCTGTAGCACGATCTTACACCCTGTAGGTTGACCTGACGCCCGTCGTCGGACGTCGCAAGTTCCACTCCGACTTGCTACATATTTACAAGTTTCTTGACAAACCTCCTCGGGTCGAGTTCCGTTTTGGGCGGTTTGAGCGATTGCACGCGGGGTTGCTAAGTTGCGAACACACCAGTCGAAGTAGTTCTGATTCCCCGTGGTCATAGGTAAGATAAATCAAAAAGGACGCTTCTCGTCCATGCTTTACATGATGTGTTGCTCTTGAGCTAGGACTCGTGAAATTTTCCTGAGATGACCACGGGAAAATTTCCCCGACTATTTATAGGGACAGGCTTACTTGTTCATGTTTCTGGTTTACGAATTTATAGCTTAGTGGACCGTTCGATGCTCATGCCGCTGCTTGAGCTCGGACAGATGTTGCAGTTAGGAACGGAGGATCAGCCTCCGTCTTGCTTTAGGAAGCCCCAAAATTTCGCTTATCAGTCTGAGTTAAGTAAAGTTGGGGAATATAAAAGACCAAACAAATTCTAAGAATTTCAGCTTGAGCGTAAGGTATTTGCACTCCGCAAGGAGCGATTTTTTTGACACGGTTTTTGCAGGATCAGCATAATCTCAGATTCGATTGATCCATTGTTAAGACGGTCATCAATAGCATTACATAAGGATCAGCCACCGATTTCGCGAGTCCTCGACAGTCCCCCTCATGATCAAACTTACTAGGCATTCTCTTCACAATGTTCACACCGAAATCGTCTTGGTTCGACTATTAAGTTTACTAACGTTCGCTATGGTACGTACACGTGGTTAAGCTTGACGATAGCAAGTAGGAAAACTCCCCGTAATAAAACGAACCAAGCGCTTGGCTGGATGCCATTATCGAACACCGTGCACGCTTCCAAAAAACCTGGCACGGTGCCCCCGCTCTTAAAAAAGGAAAACATGAACTGTACCACCTTCTACTCGATAAAGAAAAATCGCGACCTCTCGCGATTCGTTTTGACCCCAAACCGAGTGAGTGCAAAACCCCTTTTTCTTCTTGGAGCGACTTGATCGCTGAGTTTAAGCAATTTTCTATTTTATCACAGGTTGCCCGTTAGGCTATGTACTATGTAAGCCCTTGCTCTGAGTTTTGTCGTTTTTGCCTCTCTCCTTTTTGTTTTCCCGTTCTAAGTTTCGATCCTACACGGGGATTTTACGCCCGCTGCAGATATTCAAGTATTATCCACTCGACTATCGAGTTCTGACAAATTTCAATAAAATTTCAATGATAACTCGACTGCACAAGTTCCATCGTGTAGTCAAGACACTGTACAATTTCGATGTGTACAGTGTTGTAAGGCAATAGGATAAGCGATAGAGAGAGGACGGCAAAGCGCACAGCAACAAAGGAAACAAAAGAAACAAAGCAAGAAAAGGGAAAAGAAAGGAACCAACCCAAAACAACCCCAAAAGAAAAATTTACCCAAGCCCGCCTTAGGACGCAAACCAGTCCCTTGTCATAAAGATCATCCATCGGTGCGCCTACTTATATAGATCATCGAAATAGTTACCTGGGACAACCAGCCCAAATGACTAAACCCTTGCCGACATGACGTAGTTCAATTGACACTCCGCCACCAAAATCAACCGCATTGCCACCGGCCTACCGGTTATGGACCATAAGGACTCGGGATATTCAAACACCCGGCTGGACTACTAAAATTGCTGAGACAACGGCTATTGGAGGGTTAGAGAAGAATCTGGCCTCGGGACGGAATGGCATAAGTGACTTGTTAGGGACTCTGGGCAGCATTTGCAGGACAGGGAATGCAACGACATGTTTTATCACCTGACCGCGATGTGGGCGACTCGTTGGTTGAACCATAATTGGTAGCCTGTACACGTTGACGATTGTAAATAATCGGTTGCTCTGACAATGTAATGATGTGTACCATAATTGATTTTCTTTTTCTTATTCTGCGATTGAGTTTTATCTTGTACGGTAGGCCGATGCATTCCCCGTACCCGGATTCATGCCCTGTCACCGCCGCTTCCCCGCATAGTTCTCGAATTGTGTGCACCGTCGCGCGCTATTAAGAGCGAATTTCGAATCACGCCAGAACGCATAACCCGAGCGACAGCTGTCTTAGTTAACGTTCGACGTGGAACGCCTCGGGTATAGATTTTGGTCCGGTACTTCCGGGAGCGTGATCGCTCGTACCGCCCCGCTCCCCGACTAGCCAATGACAGGGTAATGAACGGGTACGACGGTCCTAAAGTATCCAATTGTATAATGCTCTAGTTACCCGTACGTGAACTGTATTACACATGTCTTAAAATAAAGCGTTGAAGATTATTCCTTGTGTCTCGTGTTGCTGGACTGTTAGCGTGATAAGGACGTCCTAAGGGACGGGCCGACCCTTCGTGCCACGGCTTGCGGACGCAAATACCCCAAGCCCCGACACGAGCGGTCCGCCGCCAATATTAATATAGCTAGATAGTGGCACTACGGTGAAAGAGGTCCACCTAATTATTTAGTAGACTCGCTCGTGCAATATTCATACTCACGCCAGGGATCAAATTTATTAGGCAAACGTTATCACTAGGTATTAACACAATCAGGTTATTAAGATGTGAACTAAGTAGTCCGACGGTAAACACTCAGGGACTGTCGGAACCCTGTGGGGCCATATGGCTACAACGGATTAAGTGTTCTGCTGAAGATAAACTAAGTGAAACTCAAAATTTCTTCTGCAAAACCAAAACTATCGTGCCTTTTATTACAAATTGCGCTAGACAAAACAACTTCCATTAGATTAGGACAGGGAATATCGGTTCGACATTATGACCTGTGAGCAGGTTTCGGTGTCAACCTCCCTGGGGGACCTCAGCAATCATGCCAAGATACTAGACACGTGCGCAACCAATCGGGCGGGGTCCGAACACACCCCGTGAAGCGCGCCTGCGGCCTGCTAAGCTCCGTAACTTCTTTGGTCTGGCCAAGAAAAGTGGTTAAAATACAAAACCTAGGGTCCACCCTTGAGGTCATGATAGCCGGGGTCGTAAGGGCATGGTGTTAGGAAGTTGCGCTATGCAGTTGCGTCACCGTTATTACATCGTTGGGGATGCGCTAGCGGCCACGAAAATTTTGTTTGATCCCCATAATATGAGTTTAAAATTTTTGTCCAACCTATACTTCGTGAGGCGTCTAGGACTTTGCTTTGGTAGGGGCAATGATGGGCTTGCTAACACGACTTTTGGAAATTTTACGAATAGAATTCATGTCGGCTAGGATCTTAGTATTGCAGGGAAGGACGCTAATTCCCGTGCTTTTGGAACTTTTGGGTGTATTAGCTGGTGACACATATCCGTCTACTATTAGGCTTCACGATCGCACTCGCCGTTTTCAACAATTATTCACTTGGGTACACTTCCACACAGCATACTTGCGGATAGTTTAG
>JASANE010006386.1:0-16788 GCA_030248225.1 Trileptium ribeirensis | reverse complement strand
TATGTACTCGTTCAGTTACGTATTGCTGTTTTTCAGGGACTATTGCTCGCTCTGAACGCGGCAATGTGGGACGGACATGCCAAAATAATGGACAACAACAATAACATAAATAGCATGTATGAAAACGATGGTACAATATCATGTATAGTACAATGATGGTAACATATTGTAGATTATGAAGATTCTTAGCCCGAAAGTTAATTTGCCTACCGGACTTGATACGGAAATTTTCTTCAATACTTGACCAGTAATGTATGAACTATGATTCCCTAACAAGGTCTCAAGTTGCCGGATGGCTACACAACTAATGCGGTGGACGGGGTTGGGTACTCCCGGTTTCAGATACAAATAGCGAACAAGTGTTACGGTTAGTATCATGTGTTTGACAAATCGTATGTTTGCACGGTGTATTTGATTCATAAGTGCTTTGAGGCACAACATGCAATCCACACGGTGCAATCCGACACGTCGGCGAATGCGTTAGTGTGGGTAAACATAATCTGGATTTAAGCGAGAGCTTGCTGCGATGCGACAAACAAAACAGCGAGGGTTGCACCATTCCATACTCCGTACTTTCCATGAGATATGAACTCGTTACTGCAGAAACTGTTTAATCAAATATAACATGTCCGAAAGTAACTCCGCTTTCAGCGAAGAGTAGGTCCAACACCTTGGTTAACTTTGCCCTGGACTCAGTCGATGTTTGAATTCGGGCATTAACGGTTTGGATCGAGTTCGCTCTATAAGGGGCAAGAGCAATGTTCCATGCAGTAAAGAAGCAGCTATGCCAAGAATGACCACGGGGCAGTGGTCAACTTTCATCCTGTCAACCTGAGATTTCGGGGTGACTATTAGAGGTCTAACTTTCACCTGTGTGCAGCGCTTCAAGATCGCTGACCACCGTATTCGATAACAGATCGTTTTGCAATTTGTTAACGTTCGGAGCATGTCTCCGGCCCATAGAGCTTAAGATGAACGTAATCATTACTATTGTCGGGATTGGTTCCCGTGAGTTTAATATTTAGAATAAACATTAAGTGATTGGACAACTCTCAACCTTCAGTCGTTTCTGAGTGTCCACATTCGCTTTCGCTAATTGTTTCGGATCCTGTCGCCATTTTTTGACCGTTTGGGGTAACGGCCCCGGCCTATGAGATTTAAAAGAAATTTTAACCACTATCCTAATTTAGGTAGCATCCTAGGGGAATTTGATCGTTTGTCATTTGGTCGAGGTTAAAATCCTAGGTGTCGCTAGAGTTCTCTTCGTTCGGTATCCCGACATTAGGGGGGTGGCCGTTGGGAATCAAAAGATTTTTCCCTTCTTAGTGATACCGGGCGATGAGGACCAAAAAGTCCAACAGGAACTCGGCCATTTCCCTATCTGAATTTCGATCCTACATCGCTAAGTTTCAAATGTGTGTAATTGCCATATGTATTGATCACTCGACTATTCTGTTGGTTATCGGTTGTAACTGGTTACATACATAATCGACGTAATTACAAACAGGTAACCGGTTATACGGTAAGGATGTCTTGGGGTTATCGGGTTGGGCGATCTTTGAGGGTTCGTCGGGATTGGCTGATTGCGGACGTCACTGGATCAACCGTGGTCAATCCGATATTTCAGTACCGCGATTCTGGAATAATTCCTCTAGGATACCCTGGTATCTCGGGGGCGTGTTGATCGCCTGGTATAACGCCTCACGGCGAGGGCTGAACCACAAACATGGGCATTCCTACCCTAACTTTCCCTTGAGCCGGTGCTCGGAAGGGCAGCGGCCATGAACGCGCCCCTTTTTAGTTTGGGTCGATGTCCTGGGATGTTTTGCGCTTCTGGGGATGTTCCTAGGGAAGTAGAATATCTCTTCGTTTCCACTATATCCGTTGGTTGTATTATAAACGAAACGGGAGCAATTTAATATTGCTGTCCCGCGCTTCGGATTTATGTGCAAAAGTGCGACTGGGGATTCGTACCGTACGCGATAGGTGACTTGCGACACTCGGGATCTGTATCGTGGCGCGTTCATTTACTCGGAGCGACAGATTTCACGCTCCTTGACAGTTCTGAGCTCTCGAAGCTCGGGTGATAGGCTGGTGCCGTCTCTCCTTTTTCTATCATCCGGATTCGGGCGGGATCTCTTATAAATTTTAAAAGGGGGCATGATTTTGGGTTCAAGGTCGGGCTAGCCGACCTGACATTTTACTTGGCTCAATTAAAGAGAAATAAGAAGGCTTCTATCGTTTGAACAAATAAGGGGCATAGAATTCCTATTCATTTCCGAACGGACCATGCTTGTCGGAATGTCCGTCTTCCCGGCTGTCGAACCGATGGACAGATCGCCCTAAGGACTGAGGACCGTGAAGTTTCGGGGTGGGAATTAAAGTTTAACATTTTAAACCGATCCAGTTTCTGATGTTAGCAAGTTTGTTCCTATTACTCTAGGTTACCACCGCAGCATGCAGTGCATAACCCAGGTAAGGCTAAGATTAAATCTGTAAATAACCTAGTCCTATTATTAAAGAATACCTAGGCCTAAAGGGGTGCTTTACTTTCTCAATGCATGACCTGTTATTTTGTGTGACCGGGACACTTCCTCGGTCAAGTTATTATCCTACTCCTGGTGAAGTTTCCTTACACTCACGGGGCTTATGGTAAACGATCCATGTTTCATAAAATTATTAACTCAGGTAAACTTAAGATTTCGCCGACGGCTCATTTGAAAGGGGCGTGGTGAATGATCGGTGGTCAACGACGGTTCCATTCAAACGACACCACCAGATTTTTTATGGCCTGGGGTTGTCTCCGGGCCAATATATTTCATGCAATCTCATTTGGTAGGAGTGACCATTATGCTAGAAATCCGTAACATCGGTGGAATAGATACTTCGTGGGGAAATAACCTACAGCGAGGGTCATTTTCCTTAAGGTAGTTTACGTTTACTTTTCTCCGTGTATTTTTTGAGTGGCCTCAGGAGATACCCAGGCTAGTCCACGTGCTGTACGTTGATGGCCGGGAGCGGGTTCATGAAACTATGAAAATACGGGCTAGCGAGACGATGACATTTTACAAGATATTCAAATGTTAAAGACTTGGAGCGTAAGTAATGTGTTAGAACCGGCTTTCACATCATCAATGCTACTTTTTGTTAGCCTGGGAGAGCTCCCGGGGTAGTCGTCTAGTAAGGCAGAATGCCCAGGTGCAGTCCTCAATTTCGTTATGGTGAGTTAGGAGGAGAAGGAGTCAGATTCGGTATAATTCTTAACGGAGCAAGTCATTTTGTGTTGAGTTTGCTGGTCGATTTTGCGACAGAGCCGCTAAAAGGGCGGAAGCTCAAGAACACGTTGTGAAGCTAAGGTGTTCGCCTACGAACCTAGGAGCGGTATTTCACCAACTACAATTGAGCCGGCCATGAGGGCCTAAATTTGCACTAACAGTGGTAAGTGAAAATTATAGGATTTTTTTGCGTAGTTAGCGTTGATGTATCTTGGCGAAAAGGAGTGATTGTATAATCCTGGGTCGTTAGGTGCGTAGGGCAATTATGGGACTATATATTGATAGATGAGGGGCATGTGTCTGACTGAGTATGCCCTAACAAAAACGATCTAAAATCGGCACATATTTTATAATAAGGGGGCGATTTGTACTGAGTTTGGTGATGCTTTTTGAATCGATGTTACCATTTTTCTTAAATTAACTACTGCAGGAGACAGTCCGTTTATGGTGCTATTCACAAACCCCGGAGGGCATACCTCCGACGTGTGGATGTTCAGTAATAAATGTTCAATTGGTGGCAACTATTGTTGACTTTGACTCGGTATGTAGTGTTTAGTTTTGAGCGAGGAAGGTTTCTATCGAAAGTTTCTGGGAAGCCTACTTTAGGATGACGGTCATGGACCTTAAGAACGTTGGTCCTACTTTTGCAGCGACTCATGGCTCCTTCTAAAATTAGCCGAAAATCCTATTTTCACTATAGTTTGGCATAATTTCGTCGAACTCTATTCCCTACTTATGAATCTCGACCCATCCTACCCTAGAGGTGAACTGGCAAGTGGGGCCCGAGGTTTGGACCCGATCTGCCCTTATTTCTAATTTCTACTTTCCCCTTTCTACGTCTCCGATCCCTAGTTCAAAATTTTTGGAGTGTTGCTGTTTGTGCATGGTATGTAATTACAATGCAGTGCAATTTCCATTGCCTTCCGTCGCCTCGAACGATGGTAATTTTGATATTTTCGAGATATATTTTCAAAGAGGAAGCTCTGTCATCGTGCAACAATATCCTATGAAGACAGAGAGAGGAGATAAATCTGAACGCAAACCTGGGACACATATATATGAACCCGAATCTGGATACGTCGGACAAACACGATTTTCTGAATATAGTCTTCTGTTGGTTGGTCATGATTTGCTTTCAGGGCATTTAGAAAAGTCCTTATATGTTTTAAGTACCTCAAGTAAAACGGTATCGCTGTCTACACACAATCTTGACCTTTTTAAGCGGGGATGAAGGATTTATCGGTCTACCAACCAGATTTTTCCGTGCATAGTCTTAGTGCTTTTGAGTCTTTTGGATTGTTCAATTTGGGTCTAATGCGTCGTTCACGTTATAATGTCCCCGCTGTTTGGAACTTTTGACCCCCTGTAGTCGCGACCCTACCGTATAGACAGTCAGGGTGATACCCATACTGTAAATCAAATGCCGAGGGTGTACGACACACCCTTAGCTACTAAATTTTTTCTAGACAGTGTCGTACACACCCTTAGCTACCAATTTGGCGCGAATTAACTATAACGGACACCGTCTGTAGCGAATGCGGTTTATTAGTCAACTGTCCTGTGGAGTTTTTCCTAAATTCTCGATATTTGTATCTAGCCTATATGAACTTTGCTCAAATAATTCCGAACAGTGTCAATAAAACTGCCAGAAGACACGGTGTGCCTGACACTGTCGGCAAGTGGTAATACGCGTAACTAGCTACTGTTGAAAAAATTTATTAAAAACATTGGGGTGCCTAAGACACCCTGTTGTCAACAGTGTGTCTGACACTGTGTGGGGTACATAGGTTCCAAACGTTGGGGACATTATAACGTGAACGCCGCATAAATACAACTAATTATATCAATGCTAATAAGGTATATTACAGTTTACACTCCGTTCGTTTCGTTCGCTCCGATTCAATTTTGTACAATTGCAAAAACTTAATTACAAAAACCACCACTAACATGTAAACGAACTTTTAGACTTAAATTTTAAGGTTGAACGATATCTTCCACTATAGTGAAGAACTTACACACTTTAAGTCCCAGGATGCAGAGTATTTAAATAGTGAAACATAGGCTTTATTTGATTCTTTTCCTATAAAAATCTGATATGCTTGGGGAAGGGTTTCATGTCAAAATTTTAAAGCCTCCTGGGCTTCCAAAAATGATATATACACCTATATCTTGTTACACATATCTTCTGAGGACGTTTGCAGTCTTTTATTTAACCTCAGTATGCTTTCCTACAGCTATCAAAATCTTATTGTATAGATAAACTTTTGTTAAAAATGTAATAGTTTACTTGACATGTTTTACGCTGAGATTTTAAGACTTTGAAGGATACCTTGGCATCATGGCTTACTCATGGCATCTTAATTAGTACGTACAATTTAGGGCACGGAAGTATGCGATGCAGTACAAACGTAATAAAATATAACGCCACACAAAACCTAAGCAACCAACGAAATGTGCCTTGGCTAAAAGGTTGCGGCTCACGGTTGTCCATCCTTTGCTTTTTAGCGGCGCATATTGCTTTATTGGGGTGCCTTAGTGCCTATTTATTTCTTATCATTCGAGGTTTCTCATAGACAAAATATGGACTACCATCTTGGAAGTTATGCGTACTACCTGTTGGGTTACTTTGACCTAATTTTAAAATATATTAGTACACCTATACCCTGTTGTGGCGTTTACGTTATAATGTTCCCAACGTTTCGACCCTGTGTACATTACACAGGTGTGTCAGGCACACTATTGACATCAGGCTGTCTTAGACATCGCCATGTTTTTTTATATTTTTTTCAAAGGTAGTTAGCTAGGGGTATGGTCACTTCTCGACAGTATCAAGTAAACCTTGTCTCCGTGCAGCTTTATTGCCAGTGTGCGGCATTATTTCAACCACGTTCATATAGACTAGATACAGATATCAAGAATTAAAAAAACTACAAAGCACGGTTGATCAATAAACCGCGTCAGCTATAGACGGTGTCCGTAATTCGCGCCAAATTGGTAGGTATGGGTGTGGGGGGTGGGGGGGGTGGGGGCGGGGGGGTGGTGTTATGTGGGTGTGGTGGATGGGTGTGTTTGTTGTTTTTTTTATTTTTTGGGATTGTTTTTATTTTGGTGTGGATGGGGTTATTATGTTGGTATATGTGGGGTGGGGTGTGTTGTGGTTTTTGTGGTTGTGGTTGTTTTTTGTTTTTTGTGGGTGTGTTGTTTTTTTGGTTTTGGGTGTGTTTTGGGTTTGGTTTTTTTGGTGGTTTTTTGTGTGTGTGTTGGGGGGGGTCTTTTGGGTTTTGTTTTTGTTTGGTGTGGTTTTGTTGGTGGGGTGGGGTGTGTGTGTTGGTGTGTTGTGTTTTGGTGTTGTGGTTTGTGGTTTGTTTGTGGGGATGGTTTTGTTGGTTGTGGGTTTGGGGTTTTTTTTGGGGTGGGTGGGTTGGTGTTTGTTTTTGTTTGTGGTTGTTTGGATGGTTTGTTTGGGGTGGGTTTGGTTGGGTTTGATTGGGGTGTGGTGTGGGTTTGTTGGTGTTGTGATTTGTTGTTGGGTTGGATTATGTGTTTTGGTTTGGGGTGTGTTTGGGTTGGTTGAGATTGTTTGTTGTGTTTTGGGGTGGGTGTTGATGGGTGGGTTGTGGTGGGTGGTGGGGGTTGTGTTGGTGGTGGTTTGGGGGATTTTGTTGGGGGTGGTGGAGGGTGGGGTTGTTTGTGTGGGTGGTTTATGTGTGGGGTTGGTTTTTGTGAGGTTTTGTTTGGGTGGTGTTTGGGTGGTTTTTTGGTTTGTTTTGTTTTTGGATTGGTTGGGGTTTTGGGTGTGGTGTTGTGTTGTTGTGGTGTGTTTGTGTGTGGTGTGTGGGTATGGTGGGGTGTGTTTGTTTTGTTTGGGGTTTTGGGTTTTGTTGTTTGGTTTGTGTTGGGTGGGTTGTGTGTTTTGGTGGAGGGTTTTGGGGGTGGTTGTGTGTGTTGGGTGTTGGTTGTTGTTTGTTTTTTGGGGTGTTTTTTGTGTGTGTTTGGGGGAGGGGTGTGGTTTTTTTGGTTTTTGTTTGTGTGTTTGGGTTGGTTGTGTTTTTTTTGTTTGTGGGGTGTTGTGTTTGGTGGTGGTGGTGTTGGTTGTTTTTGTTTTGTGTGATTTGGGTGGGGTGGGGTTTTTGTGAGTGGGTGTGTTTTGGGATGTTTTTTTTTTTTGTTTGTTTTGGTGTGTTGTGTGTGGTTTTTTGGTTGTGGTGTTGTTTTGTGGGTTTTTGTTGTTGTGTGTTTTGTGGTGTTTTGTGAGTTGTGTTGTGTGTGTGTGTTTTTTTGTTTTTTTGTTTGTATTTGTGGTGGTTTTTTTTTTTTTTTTTATTTGTTTTTTGTGTTTTGTGATGCGTGATTTGTTTTTTATTGATTGTTTTTTGTTGTGTGTTTTGGTGTTGTTTTGGTTTTGGGTAATTGATTTTGGTAAAAGGACGTTAAGCAATGGTGTCGGGAGTGCCTCGAGTGTCAACGGAACAAGACAGTTCGTCACACAAAGACACCTGTCGACACAATCCCTACATCTGGTCGATTTCATACGATTCGCATCGACATTGTCGGACCTTTCCCCACCTTCCGAAGGGAATCGCTATATGGTTACCATCATCGATCGTTTCACACGGTGGCCAGAAGCGATACCGGTCAAAGATATCACAGCGGAAACGTGGCCAGCGCTCTTATTTCCGGATGGATTGGTCGGTTTGGCGTTCCTCGCGTAATTATATCCGATCGAGGGGCGCAATTTGAAGTGTGCTGTTATGGTTCGCCCTCATGGAGGAACTCGGTATCGAACGTCGCCGAACGACTGCGTATCATCCCGCGTGCAACGGCGCGGTTGAACGATTCCATCGGACACTCAAAACTGGTCTTCGTGCTCATGGATCCCACACCAGCCTGGACGACATCTCTCCCATTGGTGCTACTTAGGATTACGACGCAACCTCAACGACAAGGATTTCTCACCGTGTCAAATGGTATTCGGTTCAAGTGTCGATTTGCCGTACCATTACTTCACTCCACGCAGTCTTCGCGTCATGCAACTGCAGGGAATTTTCACAAGGCAGTTATTCCACACAGTCGAACGACTCAATGCTCCTGAGCACGGCATTCGACGCCATGGTTCGTGCCTTCAGGAGTTGAAAAACGCTCGTCAATCTGGATCCGGGATGATTCAATAAAAACCGACTCCAGCCGCGGTCCTGGGACCGTATGAAGTCAAAGACAGGGGCGACAAGACTGTTGTCGTCGAATCAACAACAAGGATGATCGAATCAGTCTCGATCGTATCAAGCGGCTATCTGCATGATGGTCAGGTGGAAACACCGACAAACAGGCTCTGCATCAGCCTCTGCATCCTACAGCATCGGATGCTCTTCTCAGTGGGTTGGTTGTGTTGGAAGGTCGGGGTTGGGCTATGGAGTCTCAAATCTGTACAGGAGATACGAACTCACAACATAACGATTCGGTTCGGGTGTTTTGTTCGGTTGGGTTTGGATCTCATTCTTCCTGGGTAATCGCTGAGGGGGTCCTCCGGGGCTTGGCGACAGATTTGGAAATCAGATTCCCCATTGGCAATCTTGAGGGGGAAAGGATCCGTTCAACATCAAGCTTTCGTGTGCGGCGGCGCTCCGCTAAAACGAGGGGGCTATGTAATGGACAATTTTGAATGAAGCCTTCATCAATGAAAACTGGTTCTGGTGGAAACTCGCTTAGCTCCAAACTGGTTTTAGCCCTCTTTGAAAATCTGCCAGCAGTGAGATGCTATAAATACCGCGAAACTCTGCGGGTCAGGTGGTTAATCATCAGTTTCATTTTATCGCTTGCGGTCGTTTGTAAGCCTCTGCCCAAGATTGAAGAGTCGTTTTCTGATCATTTCATTATTTGATTCTTGATTGTTTTATTAGTAAAAGAATTGCATTACATGGGTGTGTACGACACTGCAAAGAAAATAAGTAGGAGCTAGAGGTGTGTCGTACACCCTCGGTAATTGATTTACAGTATGGGTGTCACCATGACTTTTTTATATGGTAGGGTCGCAACTACAGAAGACATATTACTTATTTTTATACATATACTTTATTTTTATACAGGGGAATACATTACTTCAGAATAGAAGAACTATGAAATTTGAAACCAGTTCGAAGTAGGTATTCCTAACTTGATAATAGATAATAAAATTTTAACGATTTTAGTCTAAAATAGATAGTTTTGCCTATAAGTATATAATACACTATCTAAAGAACCATCAAAGTGGTACATCCACTCGGAATTTTTATTCGTGACATAAATTTAAATTTTTTAATTCCGTCAAAACGTTAATACTTGTTTTTAAATTAAAAATATTTTTTTCCAGACATAAGTTGTTAGTTATTACATCTTCCCTTTGGGAATAAACTTACTACATAAATACGAGGAAGCAACTACAGGAGACGGTATGGTATGGTCAACACCTGAATATTGATATTATAAAAATGCCTTGCGAATAATACTCGCATGAATTTTTGCATGAAAAGGTTAACATGTCGTACCTTCGCGTTTTAATGTATGGTGAGTTTATTTTAAAACCTTGAGCAGAAATTTTGTCATTAAACATAGCTGATTGAACATGTCGCTGAATATGCTGCAGCTAGGACCGTTTTATTAGGTAAAGCGAACATCGGAAATGCACGGGATGTATGACTGAAGGTAACCTACGTAAGCCACGGATCAGAGCTATCTTAGTGCTTCAGTTGCTTATTTCTCCAAGGAGAGTCGTAAAGTTAGCGAGTAACAACGCACGTTCAAACATACATCGCACGAAAATTTCAGTGAACACAAGACGTCACAATCAGTGTTGCCTTTGACCCCAGGGGGCGTGAAAAGGTTAAATAAAATCTCTTCAATTTATTTAGTATTACCTTGCAGCTATATTTAATCAATATTTATGTCGCTATATGTGTATTATATAATTATTATGAAGTTACACATCTAAATTTATACGCGAATTTTAATTAATCAAGCATATTGCACCACGTCTATAGTGAAAATAATTTATTGTAATATCCAGATAAAGTGTTATCGGTTAGTTAAATGTCAAACTAAACTAGAACTTTCATCAGTATTAATACTGGAAAAATGACATCTTATCATTTCGTTGTTTTAAAAACTTATTGTTAGCCAACAGTTCATTAGCCTGGTAATAGATAATTAATATGACAGCCTGTCCTACTATATATATTTATAAAAATTAGTTTGCCTGTGTTATAGTTGCTAAAAGGATTGTGGTTGAAAAAACGGAGTTAGGAATTCCCAAATATGTTTATCAACGTTTCTTTGACGTGTACTGTGTCTCATCCTGTGTTCCTTTTTAAAAAGCTTTAATATATAGTCATTTTTAGCTTGTATCAAAAAGTGCCGCACTTAGACCGTCGGGGTTGGTGCCATTGCTTTTAAATATTCTTGAGCCAGAACATACGATTAATAGATAATAATTTGAAACCGTAAAATGGATAACTAGTAATTAAAACGTCAATCAATCTTTTACCGTGAAACGAATTTCGGTATTTATTGCAAAGATTCAAATCATAAAATAGCAAAATCTAGTCTTCCGCCATGGTATATTGTTTTTTTTCCGCCATTATGCTCTTATACAGTCACTTTCTGTATTGTGCTTTGGCCGATGTGACAGTTCCATATAAATTTTTTGTCGGTGCACACAATCAGATCTATGTACGTCACAATATGTTGCGCATTAAGGGTTCTGCTTAGATTTACTAGTTGTTTTTCGAAATGAACTAGATAGTAACACCGAAATATAAGATACTATATATCGTTGTTTCGGTTTTAGGTGAATATTTCAACGATTTCGGAATTTAAAATCGCCTATAAGGACAACTATATACATGATAGTATTCTGTAGCATTTCGTTCTCACACTTTAGTCTTGGTCTGATTCCAGAACGCTAAGTTTCTGTTTTCGCATATGTAAATCTGAAATTTTTACCCTAAAATAGTAAAAATGTTATCTGAACTGTTTACACAGTTGACTAAAACATTCAAACCATTTCAGACAGTTTAATATAATACAACTGTGCACTTTTGGCTGCCGCAAAATTTCAACATCATTCCCGTTTAATATTTTGAAACTTTAGTATTTATCTCCTCTCATTTTAAAAGCAGAAATTTTGGAAAAAATTTTGAAACTGAAAAACTCCGGGTGACGTATATGTATAAATTGTTAGTTAACTTAAGGTGACACCACCGACCATCCCATTTTGTATTATGTGGAGGGTATCTGCGACGCCTACCACCAACGCCGCAGGTTTTGGCGGAGAAAAAACTATTAACTACCGCTCAGCTTCAATGTATTGGGACTTACAATATGCATATTATAGGAGCTGCCGATTTATTGGACAGACTTGGGGATTTTCAGCTCAGCGCTTCAAAACAAAAAGTGATGGTGGATCCTGTTTGCGAATGCCTTGAATATGATTGCGGCATGGAAGTTTCATTGTTTATACTTCTTGAAAACAACGACAAGATGACGCATTTGGGTTTGTGTTACCGTAACTGTAATGACTTCCGTTGCCGTAACTGTACAAGCGATAATATCAAAACTGGGCTTAGTTATATATGAAACATGATGTTGTTCGACCTCTGCTCCCAAACAGGCAGAGATATATGTACAATTTTGCAGCTGAGTAGGTGTAACTATAAACGCACCCAACAAAAATAAATTTAGCCAAACACGTCGGGCGGTTGCTGAGTTATAAGTAGAGTTGCATCCGGGTCCGGGAATTCCGGGTAATTCTCAAGAAAAAAATACCAGGCCCGTTCCGGGTATACGCTTTCAAAAATTCTGGGTCCGGTTATTTTATTTTGCAAGGTCCTGGTCCGTCACCGGGTACTGCCAAAAATACCCAGACTGCTTGTCTGCGACGCTGAATTAATGGCGGATTTTAATTCAAAATCCTTTGCTTCTAGCTCGCTCGATTTATTATCCAGTGACATATTGTGTTCACTAATACTCATGCTCGACAAAAATAACTATCTGATGTCTGATTATAATGTGAAGTTAAATGGTGTTCACATATGCGATGATCATGTTGGAACATGTAATAGTCGACGAAAATAGCCGCTACTAACTTTAAAGATCCTTCATTCTAGCGGAGCACCTGGTATAAAAAAATAATTTTCAAAATTTTATGTTGGCTCGCTGCTCAAACGATGTTATCTCGCACTAAAGACGCAGGCAATGTAGAAGTGTAGCCGCAACGTTTAATATGTGACACATACAAAGTTAGTTGAATAGTAATTACGCGTAAAAGATGACAAAATTTTATAATGTTGACGCGAAAACTTTTCCAATTATTATTATTATTACAGAGGATTCAAGTTAAATGACTTGCACTTGATCTTAAATTACTATGTAATAGACTAACCACTTTAAAACTAGAGGGGAAAATCAGTACCATTGATTTTATTGGTACACTTCTACCTTAGTCAATCCTATCTACCATATCAGACACGTAGAACTAGTAGAGTATACGTTAACCGTCAAAAATTTATATCTAAACAATACAACAGATAGCACGTTTTGGTTACGTGTTGAATTAAAATTTTCCAAAGTTCACCACAGCAAAGTGCCAATATCGATAAGGCAATTTGTGAAATGATCGCTATGGACTACGAGCCATTCCGAGTTATCTATCACCAGCCATATTGTTATATATAAAATGTATATGTAATAAACTTTTATATATATGTATGTATGTATATTTATCAGTTATCTGTGTAGTCCGGATCCAGCTCCGGCTATTGGATTTCAAAAATCCCGGGTCCGGTTATTTTATTTTGCAAGGTCCTGGTATTAATTTTGAAAAGTTGCAACTCTAGTTATAAGAGTTGCAACAAACTTTTATGAATCACAGTATATAACATCAATACTGTAAACACTAAACACTAACTGTGTAATCTGTTTTAATAAATGTTATTATGCGGTGTTTAAGTTATAAAGGACCACCCATGTGAAAGTTTTGTCCCCTATGGTCTCGACCATACTATCCAGTGGTATAAAGTATATGCCTACACTAATCAATGCAAAATATGGTGTATGAGACACCATTAACGTAGCTATAGTGTATTAATCTACCTATTGTTTTTACTGAAGGACACCCTACACAAACCCATCATATATTGCGTGTAAATAACAGCATGGTGTAGCTAACACCAGATAAAATTTATGGTGTATTCTGCACCATACTATTGCCGACAGTACACTGCCTATGTATACTATCTGAAAATACCATCAGAAACACCATGGTGTCGAAGACACCATAGATTTAGTGGTGGCAGAGAAACTGATGGTGGACAAAACTTTCACATGGGGGTTCTTCATAGCGTAAACGATGCATTAAGACATCGAAATTTGTATTTCTGAATTTGTACATTTGATCGTATACCTTATTCGATACAGAACATATCACAATATATTTATGATTTTTATGTTATACCTTCCATTAACTACAACGTAACGGTAAAAACAGCAAGGTACGCTGCTACAAATGCATGACAGTATGTGGAAAAGATTATTCAGTCGCGTGTATGTTTGACATTTGGTGTAATTTTTACCTATTCTCTTTAGAAAGTAAAACTGGGCACGGTTCAATCGTAATATATGCCACAGATGAGCATTGGGTAAGCTAGTGACATTGAACGACATCCTAGTTCTTAGCTTAGGCAGTAGTGGCAAATGTTATTGGTCTATCAATAGTTATGCGCTATTGATTCAGCAAAAGATAAAAGCACATAATGCACTGCAACAACATATTCAGAATATATCGTCGAAGCAATATCTTACCGCGTGAAATTCGTGCATGCAAGTATCTGTGAACGACGCATAACAGATATCGCATCACAAATATTTGTTAGGAAAAATGCTGAATTTTGTTCGCCGTTTTGCTAATTAAAAATTGGCAAAATTATATCCAAGGTCCGGAAATTTACACTGATGGTCGAACAGAATGCAGAAATTCCCTAAAACCTATCAAGTTCGAGATAGATATTTCTGTGTTCGTAGACAAATTTATTGCAACACCGTTCGTAACACGAACAAATTGATCCTATAGTTTTAGTTCTTGGAGTGTACGAACAAAATCCATTAGATCCAAAATTCCTTCGTCTACAAAAATGTAATTTTGTAACAGGGCTATTGAAACGAAGGTCCGTTATAGGCAAAGATGACTCCGAAAATACTTGTAAAATACGCAATTAAATCGTTCGATTCGGCACGTTGCTCGCGAATTCCCACCACATAGCGCCATGGGTTTATCTCCTTTGTTTAAATTTTTGTGCGAGAATGTGCATCTTAATCGCTTATAACGTTGGTATGCTCTGGCCGTTATTTACTATTTATTTGCTATACTTCGTTATGTGCGCATATTTAATCGTTTTATGTTGTCCTGCTTTGTTCATTAATTGGAGTATTCATATATGTGGATATGTAGGTACCTGCGTTATGATCTTGAATTGAATCAAAAAAGAAAAAGCATTAGGATGGATCATCTGGAAAATCCTTGGATATACTTTACCTCGACCAACAAAATCCTCCTATTAATACATTGTTAATGCATAATAACCAAAATTATGATCGTCTGGGAATAGGAGGTCTCTTGACCGTTCACCTAGGGCTGAACGGTATAGCACCTGAAATACGTTCCAGAGGAACCAAAATCGAGAATGTTAAATTTGTAGTAGGGGGCAGTACTGACTTAGTTAATACACGTCCTAATGGCTAAGTAAGGAAGGAAAACAACGGAAAACAACAAATTTGTTCAAATAATAACCTTCAGTCGCCTGGAATACTAGACACGACTCTGATGACCCATATCTGGTCACCGGTCCTAAAATCTAACTTCCAACACGAACGCTTTTCGCTGCGGAATTTTGTGGGCTTTTCAATTGGTCGAACCAGTCGAAATTGGTCGAAGCGTTATCGAGTTACCCTTATCCGGATTCCCATCATTTACTCAAACAGCCGCTACTAACGCTAAGTTGGCGCCTTTTGGTTATTCTCAGACAAGCGTTGGATTACGTAGTCGCTATTTTAATTTCAGTATATATTCTGTATTTCTACACAAACCTCACTATATTACTGCCGGTCACTTGTTGTGCTGCAGGAACCGTTTGAAAGGTGGAAATAGGCAAAAGTGGCTAAAATCACTAACATTATTGAGTTTGCAACTTCTAACGAATTTTAACAGAGTATCTTGCATAAGCGCGTCATTGTGTTGCTTAGGTAGAGTTACAACTGAGTAGCATCATTAAATCTTGTCCAACCTTTTGATCCGTGTAAGAATTTTCAACAAAAGTGCGTTTTTCCTCTCTGACATTTGATCGGAAGAATTGCAACCGTTACTTCTTCTTTCAGCAAGCGTACATATGACATGAATTTTATATATTACCATATACTTCAGATAAGAGATTCCAACGAGCCCATGCGGGTCTCGATCCGCATAACCGTTAAGCTTTATAAAAGTCGCTCCTGCGTTTCGTCTCTTTTTATGTTATTTACTTCAGAATTTGAACACGCTTTTTCTTGTTTTATGAAATCTCAGAATTTTTTACACTAACTCTAAATGCTAGAATTGTAACTCGCCTATTCTCGATGGGTAAATCTCCGTGTTATCCTCCATTGGCCCGATATATTCCGCTGAAGTACGTTCTAAAATTACATGTGTCCGTCAGTGGACATAAAATCTCGAACTTTTATTTTTAACCCAAAATTAGACAAATCACCTCTCATTGTATTCATATTATCGAGCATTCTCAAGTAAAGCCGGCGGGGCTTTGTCTGACTCCACGTTAACTCGGGACAACCGATAATAGCCTACCACCTTTATCAAAATTCTCTCTAGTTTCATCACTTTAGCATTTTTACTTTACACCACCAGTAAGGTGAGGGTGTTACACTTTATATGAATCGCCTTCTCATGGCGAGTTCAATGACGCTTGGGGGCATCGATCTGCCCAACCGTTAACGCAATGGAGCCCGCCATGACTTCATACATTAACATACATAAGATACCTTGGGTCCGTCAGGTCCCAATTTTGTGTCTACTCCCCTTGTGTTTGGTATCGATCGAACCCATCCTTTTTCTGGGAGCAAATTTAACCTCAGCCTACCTGAATTCGCTCGGAAATCTTATGCCCATATCCGTCCCATATCCCGTTTTTTTACTTCCCATATCTCTCTACTCGACCTCTCTTTAGTCGTTCTTTTCTTAGCATATCTGTCGTGTTTTGTTTTGCTGTCGTGCCCGTCATGCTACTTTTGTGGCTGTGTTGTCTTTTCTTTTTAGGTGACATTTTGGTCTTTCATTCTTCTCTTGTCTCTCTCTTTCCTTCTCCTTATTTTCGTTTCTCATTTTACATCTATTATATTTAATTAAAATCAAACTAACTAATAATAACAGTTATAACCATTATAGTAATTATATATGTATATAAATATGATTAAAACAGTAGAGCAGATACACATGTAT
>JASANE010006385.1:0-67118 GCA_030248225.1 Trileptium ribeirensis | reverse complement strand
CAACGTCATATCACCCACAGAGTAACGGTGCCGTGGAACGTTTCCACCGCACTTTGAAGAACGCATTGCGGGCAAAATGCTCAAACAACAATAATTGGTACCAATCTTTACCTTTACAAGTAGGACGTTTTACCGATCAGCCATAAACCGCGAGGTATTTAGCCCATCACAACTAGTGTATGGGTGAAAATTTGGCGCTACCATCCGATTATTTTACATACAATAGTCCGCAAGTGGAGAAACCAACCTCTGATTTCATTTCCAAAATGTTTAAAATGGTTCGTGAATTTCCTGAAACCACAATGCAATTCTTCAACTGCGTGGTATGTACCAAATAACCTGAAAACGGCAACCCATGTTTGGTTAAAAGAAAATCAGCCGAAACCTCCTCCGCACCTAGATACATTGGTCCGCTCCACAAGTAATATCACTAGGTGATAAAACAGTCAATATCGAACGTGACAACACTGTCGATAATATATCAATTGATAGAGTAAAATCAGCTATCATTCTAGCAAATGACACCTGTGATTCCGGGTCCGCATAGCCAGGGTTCAGAGAATAAATCTAATATTCCGAACCTTACCAGTACCATCTCCAGTACGACCGATTTTCTAGAAGACGACGTAGTGTATGCGAAAATTCCAGGTTATTCGTATTGGCCGGCCCGTATTGTTCGGGCCGCCAATACTCCGCTAAAATATCGGAGATGTCCTAGTAAGGATAGCGTTGCAGTACAATTTCTCTCGAATGATAAATTTGCGTATGTTGAGCGATTCTCAAATAAGTACGTTTATAGCAAAATCTTCAAAACATCGTGGGTTACAAAAAGCTATCAGTCTCGCGTCACTTATTGTGGAGATATTGACGACCACGAAAGATTTCGTTCGGACCTGATTTGACAAAACCATTATAGGGGACTAAAGTCGCGAATTGTGATGTAGTCGGAGGATTGTGATGCTTAGATTTGTTATCGAAGCGTTCGCGGTAGATGCAAGATGAGGCATTACGTGAATCCAGCTCATCTAAAACAAAATTTAAATTTATCACTTCTAATTTTTTAGGCCCAACTCCGGTACTTTGGTCCTAGTCATCCATTTTCGCACCTGCATCCCGGGCGCTTAATGCTGCATAACAGGTCATGGACCTGTGTGGAACAAGTGTATCAGTACAGTAACGCATTTCTCGGAGAAGACCATGAAATAGCTGAGCAGTTCCTACATGAGTGTACTGGTATGCAGGCAAGACTACTGAGACGCAAGATAAAGAGAAGCATAGATTCAAATGGACATCCATTCGTGAGCACATAATGCTTCGTCTCGACGATGAAAAGTTCAAACAGAACTCTCATCTGCTCGCTGAGACGTTGGAGACAGGGAATAGAGAGCTGATTGAGGAAAACCGTACGGATAGGTTCTGGGGTCCGCCTCGTAACACAGCTGGACGAATTCTTATGTGCTTGAGAGAACATTTTTCAGGTCGACAAAGCGATTTACCCTCAGTCATTGTCATCGGTGACTCATTGTTGAAGTTCGTTTGGTCCAAACATGTATCTCAAAGGATAGGTGCCGAAACGGCTTGTATTTGATAACCGGCGCAAAAATACAGTACGTATTTTATGCACTTCGTTTCATTGTCCGGTGAGTTTGTCCAGAAGGTCGTCGTTTGCGCTGGCAAGAATAACATTTCAACAAAAATAAATTTTGCCCGTGTTGGACCAATACAACTAATCAACACCTGTAAAAAAGTTAACACACTAATTTTGCGAAGATCATCAGCATTGTAAGTTGTACGTCATGCCGGATTCTGAACCGCCCTCGTAACAATTGGTATTGCATTGTAGCACACCTGTGTCGATATAATGAATTGTTGCTTAAGCTGGAATCCAAGGGCTTGCTTCCAAATAACTGCAGTATCGTAAAAATTTCGCCAATACATTGCCGTTATTTTTACGATGGCCTTCATCTCAACAGTGGAGGCACCACAAAACTGGTGGACATGCTTCTCGAGTCCATGAGTAATTGATAATTGAACGATGTTCAAGTTATAGCGTAGAATTTTACAGTGAAAAAGATATTGGTTTATATAAGTTTTGTGTATACCTGCCACTTGCGAATTATTACATATTACATTTTGTTTCGTTTCCATGGTATGTATAATTATATTATACACGAGTTTCGTGAGAAGTTAACCTAAGCGTTTAATACCAGTTTAGATCAGCGCCCGAATAATTTAACCTTAATAGGTATTGCTCAGATAGCATCAATTGAGCTGTATATAGTTTCCTTAAAATACTTCGATCCTCAGAGGATCTACGCCGTCACTGACTAATTTAATAATAAAGACGGCTACGACGTAAACTTCACGTTTATATATAACTAATCAGGTAATAATAAGAAAAAAATTGAAAAACGTAAATTTTACAAAAACTTCTATTCAGTAAAATAAGATAAATTTTCAGATTCGTTTAAAATCTGTTAAATCTAGAAACAGAGCAATTTCGTGTTCAGCAGTTGGAAGTCCATTAGATTATTTGAAATAGATTCAGGAGAATTACTATTGAATGGTGCTTTGTCCTTGCATAATGATTGCAGGACCTCGCGAACAAAGCATTGATTGCGTGATGCACAAGGTGGTAACGAAATGGAGCTGAACGAATGGAATCGTACTCTTGCTGATTAATAGTCCCGAATTCAACTTGGAGCATATGAGCTACAGCGACATATATTAAAAATGATGACGAAGAAGTCGCGACAAAATCGGAGCATGGCTCTTCATTATAAAAATCATCGCTAATTACCTTTTATAAAGAAATGAATACGAAGTTCAATACGATAAAATAGAATCATACAATAGAATAAGCTATTAATTTTAGTAAGACTCCGTCGACTGATAGGGGGGTAATGTAGGCGTTAGTGTTGCTATTCTTCCGGAAAAGCTAGAATATTCAAATGATGTCAACCACAGGGTAGCTATTAAAATTTTAATGTATTGGAGATTGGACAGAAGTTATTGGCAACTGCTGAAGTTTAACGTTAGATACTTACTTCAAGTTTTCCTTTTGTAGGTGTTTCTAGAATATTCTGAAAAGGATACCATTCATGTTATAAAATTTTGGTAGTAACCAATGGTAATTTTGGTTAGAAACACTAGAAGATTGCCGTGTATAGTTTAATCTTAGATTACATACTGGTCGACGTTATTGAGACGATTTGTGACAACGTTAAGTTAATGTTTGATTAAGGTATCGTTAAGAGAATGTTTATCCAAATCAACTAAGCCTATAACTAAACTTTTGTTGTTGTATGTGAACTATATGTGTGTTGTTCATTTACAGGCTCTTGGGTTTTAGTTTACTAATTGATTAACTGAATAAAATATAGTTATTTCTTGTGGATAAAAATGCTACAATAACTTAAGTAATACACCCACATATATATACGTACGTAATATACCTATGTAATATATGCTAGTTTGGTTACGTTTAAGCGCATATCTAAGCGGTCATAGCTAGTTGTAAAATAGACCAGTGATGCTTAAAAATGAACACTCACGTTTATAAATGACCAAATTTTTGAAAAAAAATCCTTTTTGTGGCTACTGTAAAAAAGTATGCTACATGGCACGATGTCATATTCACCTGCAGCAAAATCCAAGAAACCAAAAATTTGGAACAAATAATCTAGGAGTTTTGATATTAATAAAAATAGTAATTGGAACATCATAATTTGTATAACCATTGAGAATCACAAAGTAGCAATAAACAATCAAATTTTAGCAACTTACCAAACACAATCAGAACAAGTAAAGTTATGACAGGAGCAAAATCAAAGGCTTATAGAACATTGATGTCCTGGATTCGTTGGTTCCGTTCAAGATCGTAATGCCCGTTGTGCCGATTAAGGTTATAAAATGCACCCACTTAGGAAACGATATAACTCGGTCTCGGAAGTGGTTAAAAGTTTGCTAATTATAGCGTTAATGTTCATTGTTTTGTTTGAAATATCTAACATATTTGTATTTGCAGCATCAGCAGCATGTGCACTGGTGAATATATCCTATTTAATTCGGATATCAAATTGTTCCTTTTTGGCAAACAATATTCGGCGACTTGTCAAAGCGGGTGTTTGCTTATCAGTTCCATAGCCAAACTGTTTTCAGGGACTATTGACTTAGTACTAACGAATTTGATCACATTCAAAGTACAGTGGCTCAGTTTTTGTTTCGAGATTTGAAAGATATTAGGCAAATTTTATTTCGGATCAACCGGATAAAATATTAGATCAATTGGATATTTTTATGATTATACTAATGTTTTCTGGCGTGTTGGATGCCTATGTGTTGTTAATTGTATCAGTGGTTGGCATGGTATGTTTATATTGCGAATTGTTAAATTTGATCAATGTTTAACTCGAAAAATTGACATAAAGGAAAAAAAATTAATTTTGGGCATGATTATGCTGAGTTGGTTTTGTTCAGTAGCAACAGTCCAATGCTTTATCAAACTCATAGTGACAGGCAGATTTACTCTATGCCAGCAGATATAACTTGCCAATTAAATTATAGTAACGAGCCTGTTTTAGAGAAAACTATATACATATTTAAGCAAACCCATTTTCAGTATGATTCGTTCGTTTACAAATGGAAGGCAATAAAAAACTATCAGAACGTTTACGTGGTTTTTCGATGATGAGCGTTTAAAAGAGGGCCAAACTGAGGACCTCCCAATTTCTGTTTTAGAGTGTAAAAGAGAAATTAAATTTTGCAGATGTGCCTATGGCAGCATCTTAGCCACCGGTAAAGTATATAAAACAGAAAACAAGGTCAATTTTGAATACCCAGAGTAAGCATAAATTGTTTAAAATAGATTTCTGGTTAGCGTCAAACTGTTATATATTAGAAGGAAAAATTCAGAAAAGACATGGTGTTTTCGTAATGGAAAGCACCAATGGTGACGTTAGTCAGAAACAAATAAAAGAAAAAATGATGGGGAATAACTCTTCTCGCCCTGTATGGAAACTAAGCTTTAATATTTAACAAGAAGATGCAGGCGCAGGACTGTCCTAACGGAAGAACCTAATTATTGTGACCAAGGCTTAGTTGTTGAATTTGTCACACATCATCGAAAAAGGAGCGCAAATAATGTGTTGCCAAATGATAATATGGCGGATACGAAACAAGGTATAGTAATGTTAGATATTTTGGAGTCAAATTTGCTAGCTGTGCAAATGTACTTTCAGAAAAACACACAATTTGGTTTTAATCATGCTGTGCTGAGTGCATGTCATAACATTAAAACATAACATCATTCAAAAATTGCTTAAAACACAGATAATATGCTCTCCAAATTTATTAATGCGAACCATTCTCGAGCAAAATAATATAGCAGTTTCACGTTTCAGGTATCAGCTCAGTCTGTTTATCCATGCGAGTTTATACAAAAGGGTGAATTCGCCTTTTTGTCTATGAGCGCATCATGTTCAAGCAAAATATCTATTGACGTTATGTTTATATACTTGAAAAACTAAAACTGGGTGCTTGGTCCCCATTGCCAAACATTATAGATTTTGCAGTAACGCGTGTAGATTGTAATATTGTGCACAATTTCCAGTTCAGCTGGGGAATCATACTTATATTTGGGATCATAAATGGGTTAGAATGAAAATAGCTCGAAGAATCCTAAATATAACATTGTTTTCCAACGTTAAAAGCAAACATTTAAATTTTTCATCTTTGAACAAATAATAATGTACAATTGGTCGTATTTCTAAAGTCATATGTCTCTAAGCTATATATGAGATGGGCTATACCACCAAAGAAAATCTCTGAATCCCTTGGATTCGCACAGAATTCTGAAGTTTAAACTGCTGCTGACTGTTTGAGTGGCATTATTACTGAACGGGGATTTTTTGGTTTTCTAAAAGACCTTTCAAGTGATGCATACCAAGTATGGGTTTTCGTATATTTCTACGTTTCAGTGGGAATATTCATATATCATTGCTGCCCAAAATATATAAATTAAAATTTTTAAGATTAATATTTTTAAATTATTCAAATCCCAGACTAATCATTGGTCAAATAGATCAAAGTTATCGGAGCAATTTTTAGCCCACAGGCTGGGGAACGCTCGGCATGTCGGAAGCAAACACCTTCAGAGGTGTATGTAGGAATAGACCAAGCAATAACAAACGGCAAGCCTAAGCGCATACTGTGGCCTCATGACGAAAATTTTTGTAACAACGATGTCATCGAAATGCGTGGATCTGTTGCTATAATTAAAAGAGAGGGCTTACATGCAACATGTCTGTTCGATACGGGTGCTAGGGTCAGCCTAATAAGCGAAAAACTGAGAAAAAATACATAAACTGTTAAAAATAGGCAATGGGGTCACAGCTTATTCAATAACAGGGCATAACATTATGACGAACACATCTATTTTGGCTAACAATATTGCAAATAAGCAAATTAAACATGTTTTGCATAGGCAAAATATCTTCAACCGCTGGGACGTGTTGCGTTAAAGAAACTGGGACCGGTTATAATTGATTATCAAAAAATAAAAAATCTTTTGCTGAAAGCTGTCTGATTAAAAGTTTCAAATATTACCCGAAACCAGCAATGTTCTTATAAGCAACTTTACAGAAATTCCTCTTATATCTGAAGTTACAATCAACTGTATCGTAGATTCTCCAAAAAACGCGACTTCATGGCATTCGAACCTAATCGTATAAAGTTGGCTAAACTAGGGTTGTTAGCAGCACCAAATTCGTGCACTGAAGTAAAAATTTTGCTCTTAAATACTTCACCAAAAGCTGTTAAGCTGTATAAGAAATACGACTATTGGGACTGTTGGTAGTGTGACTGAGACAGACACCTATTTTTGAGTAATATAGAGAATGTCTCTGTGTTCTCCAATCAAAAAATTGTTAAAAACAGTGGTATTCCAGGTTTGACACAAAATTCACAAAACCAGCTTTGTTCATGGGTAGATGATTTAGGTTCAACTAAATCTCAGCTAACAACTACACAGTCGCAGAAACTGCGAGCTTTAATTTTGGAATATAGGGACATTTTCGCCGAAATTATGATGACTTAAGTCGGACAAAAATTGTTCAGCAAATCATATTTACAGATAGCGCTATAAATATATGGTCACCTTTTTATCGTTTGGCCGTTTCGGAGTCAGAAAAAGTTAAACTGCGACTACATAAGATGAAAAGGGGAATAATTAAACGTTCCACCAGCCCCTTGACGTCCACTAAGATAGTAGTACCAAAAAAGGACGGATCCTGTAGGCTAGTTGTCTACTACAGAAGTTTAAATGCCCTCACTAAGAGGAACCTGTACCATTAACCTCGCATAGATGACATCTCAACAGCTCTGGGTGGTGCTAATTTATGAAGTGCAGATGTGGTGTCACCGTTCGTATTACCCGCCTCCCAGTGTCATTTGTGGCGGTTGATCCAGATGTTAGACCTCTATCCAAGCTGATAACATTATCGTTTTTCTTGTTAATTTATGTATATATAATTGAGTTTTGCCGAAATAGTACGCTTTGCCAGTCTAAATAGGTATATAAGTCCTGAAGAGCTAGCCATCGGATAAGTTAGTAAATTCAAAAGCGATAAAAGAGCCAGCTTAACATTGCCCTTTAAAATTATAGTATACAGAAATTGCGTATGGTAGATTATGCCCCAATAATAGTCCCATCCTGATTGAAATCCAAACTTGAAGACGAGGGATTGTATCTGTCATATTAGCAAATGTCAAGATTAACTAGGAGTAATTTGATGAGAAGTTTTGTTTCTGTTCTTTATGGATTGAACACGATACAGGTCATCATAACGTAGAAGATGGATAACAAGTGAACCATATACGCACAGTCATGTATCTGCGCCATGCTATTCTTTCATAAATTTGTGCCGTACCATATTTCATTGAAACGTTGATTGTTACTGTCGCACTTGTATAATTTATGTATTTATTGTTGGGCGTCATTGATGTTTAGAGTGCGTTTGTACTTTTAATGCGCTTTGTACTTTACCGCAATTAGACCGTTAGTAGAATAGTCATAGGATAGGATCGGTGGAGATAAGTATTCGAGTTGCACCACTTCATTCGTACCCTTTGGCAACCGCATAAAATGTACACTAACATGGCACATTGACCTGTTTTCTCAATGACGGTCATTGTTTATTAACCTCCAGCTTACCTGAACCGGCCGATTGGCATTGAGCGGACCGTCGGTTTTTAGCGCCCCGCTAACTGTATCCTTTGGGTGCTCGTATTCCTTCTCCGTTTTTAGTAAGGTAAGCGCAGTCATCGATTGAATATTGGTGAAAGCTAACCATTACTGCCCTAGCTTACGGATGTATCTATTCGATTAGGACTGCTATGAGCCCAACCTGTTATTTTGCGTGAAAATAGTGATATGTAATTAGGTTCGTATTCAAATTAATCTTCCCTATTGTCATGTGCACTGATACTATCAACCCTTGACCTATTGTGTAATCGATAAGCTTGTCAATAAATGATGAAAATTCTCCGTGTCCCTGTGTTGATTGACTGTATATCTAGCGATAAGCACGAGGTTCAAAATCGTCGCCCCAGTCGACGAACAGCGTATGGTCTTGTCGTTATAAGGTGACAAACCCTAGTGTGTTTCGTCGGCGACTCAATGAGTGCGACTGCGATGGTAAATTTCAATGCGAGAGTTCCGAATGTCCAATTTGTTCGAAGAATTTTTTAATCCTGCCATTCGTTGGCAACTCGAGCTGAGCGTAAAGGTTCGACGTTAAACGTCCAGGGATTGTCGGACCCTGGTGGGGACTAAATTGGCTATTAATTAATTAATCAATGCAACTGTTCCAAAATGATGTAATTTGGAGTTAATCGGTTAAACTTCCAAGTTAGATCATGATAGGAAATAGCGGTATAGCTTGGCTTGTGAGCAGGTGACGGATCCGATCTTGTTGGGAACCTCTAAGGTAGTACCATATAGACCATGTGTGCAACCAATTGGGCGGGATCCCGACGCGTTCCTGTGAGTTGCGAAGCTCTTTAGCTTCGGGGGTTTGTCCGAGTAAAACCGGGCAATTTTAAGTCCACTCTTGAGGTTACAGTAGCCGAGGCTATATGGGCACTGCTTTGGGAAGTTGCGTAGTGCAGCCGCGTCCCATTATTGCACAAGCGTAGGTTTTAAGCCAAATTCAGTCTCAATTTTGTTGCGGTAGTTTAAGACGTAAACGGCTTTACAAATGCACTAAACTTTTCAGTGTAAAATAATTTTTCGATTGACGCGCTAGCGCCTTTTATAATTATAATGAAAATACAATTTAACATGCCATTAAAACAATTATGATAAAAATACAATTTGATGTTAGGCAACTGGAATGGCGTGTCAGTGGTGCGACCGTTACTTCTAGTTCTCACCTAGCCCCAAGATGAGACGTCAATGGTTCAGAAGTCTGTGATTTTCATTTTGTCCTATCTTGGGCTACTTCGAGCAGGATCTCGATCAATCGACTCCGTCAAGTTCGACAGACAACGTCCGTGAAGACGCATTCAATATCCGGAAGCACCAGTCGTCTCCACGTAACGAATGATCGTCCGGGTGGCCCCATGCACGGGTGGCAGTGGAGATGTGAAAACCAGTTTGTTGGATAGCCGATGGTTGCACATACACAGAACGTGCCGGAGCTATTTGACGCTTGGTTTCTTGAACTCCGCTTCTACTTGGGTGCGCAGACCAGTAATGGTGTACAGACCAATATTAAAAAGCGGTCTAGTCAGAAGATGCCAAAAATTCGTCTAAGGTACGGCCATTCGAAAACATTTAGGCATATCCTTCGCTTTGACTGACCACCTTTCTGCCATGTAAAAAGTTGGCATATACGAATCAAACACTTTTATCTTGGTGGCTGGCGAGATCTCTGTATTCCGCCATAGATCCACGAGTATTTGGCTTTGTTGAAGGCGACTGATGCTGCGGCGGTTTGGTTTCGATATCGGCAGCTGATGCTTCCGAACCGCTAATCGCTGCACTAAAAGAGGGGAGGGATTTAACGTTCTCGATAGCCTCACCGTCGAGATGTAGGTTCAGTGGAACAGAGCAGCAGCAGGTCATTATCTTCGTCTTTTGGTTGTTAATTTTTAATCCTACTCTGCTGCTGCACAACTGCAAAACACTAATTGCGTGTTTAAGTTCGACTTATGTTTATGTCATCAACAAGGCTTTCTTTCAACTGCCAGGAAGATATTCGGCTCACATTCAGAATATGCCGTTGAAATGTCAGTTCTTGATCAATTGTTACACCAAGAAATTTGATGTTGTCAGATGGGGATAAGCAATCTCTATCAACCGTTATCTGGCATGCAGATACGACAATGCTTGAATTTCTGTGTATAACCGTGAACACCGATTTCGAAGCATTTAATTTCAGGCGATTGTCGCTTAGCCAACATACGGCTGAATCAATTGTTCAATAAAGTAGCAGGAACTTATCTATGTAGCTAGCGCTGTCAAAGGGAACGTAAAAGACGATGTCATCGGCGTAAATTATAACACGACAGCCGCCATTCATGAGTAATTCTGCCAGTGGTGCGGTACATTGTTGAACAAGGTAGGACCGAGGACACTTCCCTGGAGAAGCCCAAACATTGACAGTTTAGGAGATGACGATTGTCCGTCGACTGTGACGCGACTGGAACCATTTCGAATATAACTTTGAAACCATGCCAGATAGTTGCCTCCGAACCGAAAATGATGTAATCGAGACATCAGAATATCATGATCGACGGTATCAAAAGACAATAGCTGTAAGATCAAGAGCTACAAGGGTTCTAGATTTGCCACTCGTCAAATTATTATGTATATATATCGCTAATAAAGCAGAGTAACGCAGACTCAGTTGAATGGTGGAGCCTGTAAGCGAAATGTGTAGCTGGCAATGGTATTCGATGAAAGTGACGTCTAATTTGTTTAGTAATATAATGTTCAATTATCTTAGAGACAATCGAGAGGTTTGCAACTGGTCGAAGCTTAGACAAATCATGAACGTCCAGCCATGATTGTTTCAACAGTGGAGTTGCTATGGGACATTTCCCTCTATCAGGCATTCCGCCATAGTTACCGATAAATTCATCAGCTTGGTAAGAACCGGAATTATTATGCAATCATACTATTTAAGTACATACATCGGAGCTGGATCAAGTCCACACTGTTTATTGTGACGACTGAAAAGTATCTCAGAAATAACAGTTTCATTGGCCATTGGCAACTCATTTGTAATTGACGCGACATGCTCGACACCAGGAATATTTGCTACCGAAAATCCTGAGCGGATACGTTCTATCTCCGCGACAAAGAAATCAGCAAAGTGATTAGGCGAATGGTGAAAGATTGGCTTTGTCGATTTACATAGTAGAGATTTAATAAGCGGCCACTTATTAGTACCGGCGGACTCAATACGGCTGCGCCAATAGCTATTCAATTTATGCTGGCATAACCGCTGGTAGCTTCTCTGTGCGGTCAAATATACATATTTATATTTATCGGTAAGTACACCACGATCGCGCCATTTTCTTTCTAGTCGGCGTACCAGGCGCTTTTTTCTGGAACAGTCACCGTTGAACTACGGAGTGTGCTGGCGAATGCAGACATGCTTCGTAACAACAGGGGCATGGACATCTGCCAAGCACTGAAAATGATTATAGAATAGATCGAATGATTCGTCAACAGTACCTGCTGTAATGCTGAACGATTGAATGTCTCTGCATAAAGCAGCAACGTCTATTTCTTTCCATTTACGGTAATTTATAGTGACTTCATTATTGCGTGGAGGAACCTGAAAAGGAACCGGGAAGAAAACGGGGTGTGGACCAGATGTTTATTATTGCGTGTATCAAGTTGAAGTATCGTTGAAGATAATACTAGGTTCAACGTATTTCCAGATACATGGGGGGACCGATTACAGACTGGATGAGACCATCAAAGGTGAATATGTCAGTAACGTTCTGTTGAAAGCAATATTAAAATTATCAGCGTTGTTATTAACATGGATATTAAAATCGCCTACAAACAGAGTTAAATACCGATTTTCAATCACTTTTAACATCAAACCCGCAAATTCATCAGAGTTCCCGGTTGGAGTGCGTATCTTTGGTAGCATTGCAAGGTCGATAAATGTTTTTAATAATAAATCTCTGATTGCCAGAAAATACCTTGTAACAGCCGTATTCAAATGTAATTGCAGATATTGGGCGGCGCTCAACGATTCGAAGGGAATTGCGAAAAATAATGACTACTCCGCCTCCACGGTCATCTCGAGGTTGCTCGAAGAAACTTTAGCCACTGGGACAACATTCTTGAATCGCCAAACTATTACACACTCGAGACCACGATTCAGTTATAAAGAAAATATCAGTATTGTTACTACTAAGGAAATTGTTTGTGGCAGCAGTTTTGTTGGAAATGGATTGTGCATTACAAATTTCAGCTGATAGACACTGGCCTGTACCCGGAGGAGCATAGCGACCCGTGGAAGCAGCAGTGTTAGACAACGACACATTATCGGGATGCACAGCCGGTGTTTGTTGTTCGGTGGCACTTAAGAAATCAGCGTCGGCAGGTATACGTACAATTTCTTTAGGCTTGAACTTTCAGTCACGAACAGTTACCCTGTTTGGCCACATTTCCGCATTGATAATTTTACCCGAATCAGGTTTGTAAACGGTTATCCTAGCATTAACTACTCCCGGATGGGATTGTTGTTCAAAAAATGACACATTAGTGGTTGGGATGTCGGATCATAAATGTGCAGTTGTCTGATCCGAAGTGACCTCAGATGGCAGATTCCGCACATGAAAAACTGCTTTCGGGATAGCTTGTTCAATAATGACAGCTTATAATGGACATTTGGAAGACGTACCAGCCGTAGACCTCCTTTTCGCTTTACTATGTTTACTTACTACCTCAGTCCACGGGCTGGTAGCATTGATAGCACAATCAGTAGTAACATCATTAGTAACTTCCGGGCAGGCGTTAGCAGATATGGGCACATCGATGATGGAAACGGTAGATGCAGCGACAGGAGTGTTATCAGATCCATTTACATTTACAGCAGAGGGTGCTGACATACCTGTAGAGGCCATATCATCTCTCACAAATTCACCAATGCGCGGCGACACGGCATCCAATACAGCTTTGACGACACCTGCGAAATAGGGATTTTCGGCGACATTTGGTCGCAGCGACGGCCCCTGGCGTGAAGTGGCTGTTGAACGATTCAACAGACGAAGGCGGTCGTTGCAACTGGGACAAATCGGGGCTAATGAATGGTAGAGCACCCGCCTTCTCGAAACGGCGATACTGGTCAACGTCGATATTAACACATCGAGCGTGTGAACGATGTGCGCAAACGTGGCAGTTGGCAACAGGATCTCTCTCACCAATTTTGATCTCGCAGCAAGTGCAAGGTTTATCTAGCTGTTGTATATTCTTCAATCGGGATGTTGACATTATCAAAAATGCCGTTATAGACATTATTAAGGGGTGCTACAATTACTATATATTAAAATATATATAAAAAAGCAGTTGTCTTAACATAGTCGCTGGAGAAATGTTAATACAAGAGATTCAAATGGTCAAAGTCGTTAATAATAGTGGATGGCAATCACTGATTATATATAATGACTGTACCGCAATCTAACAGTGACTGTACCGCAGTCGAACAGTTTGAAAAGTAGTATACCTCAATATTTAATGTTAGACCCCAAAACTAGCCGGCGTCCAGCACTAAATACACTACAGTCTTGCTATTATAGTGTGCTTTAGTGTAGGATGCCGCATTGCCTATAGAACGCAGTGCAATGCCTTCATTTGCAAATTTATTTATTCAAAATACAGTAAAAGCATTAACAAAAATATTAAATTATTGTCGTAGTAGAGAAGCTTCTTGGCAGTCAGGCACGAATCAGGTACTTACCGTCGCCTAGCCGTTGAGCCGTCGGCATGCTGTTTGGCCATCGATCGCTTGACGGCCGCGCCCTGTTGAAAATATTAACGGCCGAACAACACTAACACCCACTACTCGTGGACCCTGAGTCGTGCGGAACAAGTTCCACTCCACTCGGGTCAAGCTATTTCTAGTAATTAATACATTATGTACAACGCATTATTATTATCGGTCCTTGCAATATCGCCATCCACTTTTCAACAACCAATCTACTCGAAGCTTGTCTTGTTTCCAAAGTGGCGACTTCTGAGTGTTGAACATGTAATTTATTTCAGCCGTCAATAAACATTACTAACTTAAAAATGATGGGAATATCGTTGAATATTTGCTGTGATGTACCCGCTTACTGCGTATTTAGTCACTACACATTTCGCGCTTGCTAAGTTGTGAGGACAATTTTTCTCCAAGTTTGTACACGCAATTTTATTTATGTTAATTGTAATCAGAATTGAATAGCGCGGTATTTCGGATTTCGCCGCACAAGTCGCTTCGGTATCATTATTTTATGTTCCAAGCTTTGATTTATTATACCTTACATTAAATATTTCATGAATTCAGTATATAATTCTATTGTTTTGATTGTGTGATAGTCCATTAGTTTCCATCTAGTTTTAATGCACTCATTCTAGATTACATTGGTCAAGATTTAGTTTGTTTTTAGATATTCGTGAAAAAGAGCGTTCCACTGTTATTATTCCGGCTCAAGGTCTTGATTTGGAAAATGACGCTGACGGTAGGTGTTTATCATATAACAGCCATTATATAGAGACGGAAAACAATTTAGCTGTCTTCTATTTTGCTGGCTGTCCGTCAATCACATAACGGTTGCCGTTAATAAAGTCACTAGGGTTATTATTATTGTTGAATATGTATATACTGTGTTTCACTCAATTTTCGTCAAACTTATTCTTTATTATAATGACACATTGAATGCAAATTTTTGGGAAAGTGCAGACAGCCACTATAAGGGTACTGATTATGAATACTCTACAGATCAGTGTTATTTTTCTTTTTCAGGGTAAAAAAACATACTATTAAGCCCTTTCATATAAATTATTACACTTTTTCGGTTCTCTAGCAACAAACCGATCTTCATATTCCGGTACATTGCAACAGTAAATTGTTTGCATAGGAAAAGTTCATTGGAAAACATTGATCTCTGGCTAAGATTTTCCGTGGACTGAATTTTATCTAAGTTATAACGATATTATGCAGATTTATAACCTTTACTGCAACAAGACCTGGTACTAGACAAACGTTGGATTTCGACGACGCATACAGTCAACATTATAGGTACCAATTAGTAAAGGCTACCAAACTCGACGTTTAGATTTTGTTTTTTGTTTTAGTTGCGCCGTCTGCACCTGAACCTGCTACCTATGAAACAATATATGTTACCGCGCACAAGGGGTTGTGTCGTGCTTCTGCTTTCAGTCATGAAGGTATGTTTCTCAGTGGTGTAAGTCGCAAAACGGCTTACAATATTGTTAAACGAGCTTAATTCCGGGAGTTTAGGCGCAAGAATAGCTGTACTGGGCTCTCCAAATGTGGGGCGGTCATTTTTCGGTTCCCACTTATTCAAAACAGGTGCCTCTCGGTTCATATCGCCTGGCAAAATTTTGGCCTCTCCTGGTTCATTGCCTCTTGGATTATTCTTTTGTTTTCAGTCAGTCCAAAGTACATAAAACTTGTTCAAAATGTGTACTAAAATTTCTTTCTGAAACCAAAAGTTTGGCAAATTTTGTCAAACTTTGCTTCAAAATCACTCTTTCTCCCCATCAAGTGTTTTAGCAGTGTTTCCAGCACGATTTTAACCGTTTTCTCTTGGAAAAAATGCCCCCTGGCAAAATCGAGCGACCCCGGTTCGGAACAAGGGCCCCGATTCGTGCCCCTTGGCAGAATTTTCAGCGAATGGAGAGCCAAGGCTGTACCCTTGCTGAAACCGTTAAAAGTATCTAGAATACCAGTCCTAAACTAATGTCGAACATCGGGTTGCGCCAATTGTGAATACCTGCTTCCGTAATAACGCTAAACCTGCCTTAATCACAGTTGTAGTTGGTTAATACAGTAGGCAATTGAAACATTAAGTATTGCGGTAGGATTCTGCAAAACTGTTGCGCCAGTTGGATAACTAGAATATTTTCATGTATATTTTACTTTCTACTACACGAGTCTTATAATTTCCATCAAACTTGCACTTATGATAAAAGTGCAGAGATCTGTTTTAATTAGATTTCTTAATTATTGTTCCGCTGCCAAGATAGACCATTCTGTTATCTTGACACAACGCTATATAAAAAACCCACTTAGACGATAAATTTTTCTAAATTGCATCATAATTTAACATAATGAGAATTAATGGTATCTTATTTTCTTATGTGTTCACAGTATGTCTAGCTTATATGATGGCTAGTGGCGGTATACTGCTTCATCCGTCCCTGTCCAGAATTCTGTTACTGTACGAGCTAAAGCATTTCGCAGATCAAACTCACTGTCACTTGTCAACAAACATATTATAATGATCGTTTGAAAACAACATTTATAGAGCTTGTGAGTTAACAGATTGTTACATAATACATTTGGCATAAGTTTTTTGCTCTTTAAAATATCTATAACCGGTACAACAGCTATGCAATATGCTCGTATATCAATGATATTAGTCTATCCTCTCCACGGCATCAAAATCAAATCAAAATCCACGTTTATATTTAATAACAAAGTTTTTCAGGGGTTTCTTTTATCGTGGCCTAAGTGTAGTTTTGTACTCAAAACTAAATTCTCCCTCTAGGCCGCTTTTTTAACGGCACTGTTAATTATTGGCGTGCCGATACGAAACATAAGTAACATACATCGACCCGGATAGCTGCTAAAGCTCGCATAATGCAGAACCGCTGATAGTTGCAACATAAAATCGTACCGTTCTGCAAAGATATTGATAATAAAATTAATGCTATTGAAATGTTTTACATCTTATTTTGGAGCCAATCCTGAAATCGAGACGAAGTCAACAGTATCCGCCAACCGCAGAAGCGACAGACGGACAGCTATATCTTGCGCCAATTAATACCAAATATTCGAAAGCCATATAAATAATAACAGTAAATAATGTGCAAGAATTTAAGTCCGAAATAATGTTTTTGTCTATCTCATGGTTTGGATGATACTGAAATATATTGGTGATATAGCATACAACCTAAAGGCACACGGGATTATCAAAATTTAAACCAAGTAGAAACAGGCCAGTCGCAAATTTTAGTGACAAAAACAATACCTACATGATCTTGACGCAAATGTGATTGTTTTTACTTCATTATTGATTTGACAAAAGTGTTAATCATTGTATTATGACTGCCGGTACACTCTCCCATCATCACCTATGTATACTATAAAACTTTTATCACGTCGTTTCACCGATTACTATATTATAGACAAAAACAAAACACCTAGTTGTATTTGTTTTAAATGCGGTCGCTTTTACTTTCTGCTCTTTAAGACGTAAACTTACAGTACAGAGTACAGGTAAGAGCTTTTGTTATTAAGAGCTCTGCGACCATATTTCTATAACCAATAAATTTATGTGAGCGATATTGGGCTTATCGTATACAGCAGTTCATCCTCTATGTATACGCTCCAGGGCCGGGTCAAAATGAGTTTTTGAATGGGTCCAAGGGACCCAAAATGGACGAAAACGGCAACATCTCTGTAACCGCTCGAGCTACACTGGTATTGTTGGTCTCATTTTGCAGGACAACTTATCATCTGTATTTGCAAATCGGGTGCTGCCATTGTCGTTATTTACGCCTCAGGGTTGGGTCAAATTTATAGATTCAATGGGCCTATAATACCCAAAATACACAAAAGGGCAATATCTGCGTAACCGTTCGAGCCACATAACGGCTGTCGTAGGTTCTGCTTTATAGAGCAGTTATTTATCTTCTATATAGCTACACACATTGATGCTATTTCTATTATTTATCTTGCAGGGTTGGGTAAAATTAGACATTTGAATCGTAAAAGAGGACCCAAAGTACGCGAAAACAGTAATATCTCCGCAACTGGTCGAACTATATATAGGTGTTATTAATTTCGTTTTGTAGAGCAATTCTGCTCTGTGTACTCGATATCCTAAGTCGACAAGCGGCTATCTCCTTAACTACTGTTCAAGCAACATGTCTTCTGCTCGGCTTATTTTGTAAGATGCTGCTCAACATATCTGTGCACGTCCCTGTGTTTCTTATTCAGCACTCAGAATTCACCTTTCTTGGTGATGAGACTAGTTACGTGATAGTAATATCAAAGTTCAGAAATATAAAGAAATACATCTCAAAACTCTGCTACTTGAGTATTAAAAACTCCGAGTGTCGTTCTGTCGAATGCTACCTAAATTTAGCTAGTGCAGCCTTAGTCGTATTTTTGTGTCAGCTGCATAAATGGAACGGTGTGGTGGAATAGTTTATAAATTATATTGGTTGCACTTTGAATGAGTCAGAGAGTAAACGTTTAAATCTTTCATGTTGCGTGGTGAACAAGTATGCACCCTTCTAAAAAATCCTCACCACTTCGTCATTGTGTCTGATGTTGATTGATTACGGAATACATTAATAAGTTATTCATACCGTAAATTCTAACAATAATTGGTACCTTGGTATACTTGCACAATAGACAGATAAATATAATGCATTCGTGCTTTCAAGCGCTTTACAGTCTACATATAATTTGTGCAACTAAGCTTGTTTTAGGAAGTCTAATTGCAACAGGATCTCAAGACGCTAGTATTAAAATAATGGACGTTGATCGTATGATTCAGCGTGCTAATTTAACGCCAGAACAGCTTCAAAACGAACAACAAGCGCTCGAAGTTCATCCTGTTATTAGAACGCTTTATGACCATGTGGACGTATGTCGTAACACGATCTTACATTCATCTCGATGTTGCGTTATTCTCAAAATTTTGTTTAATTAGATATTATATATTTTAAACATGAATTTATAAAGTACAATGTAGATGCACAATAGGTGACAGATGAGGTAAACTGATATGTACAGTTCATTGAGCCGAATTTGAACTATTGATAATATTAGTTATCTGCGCAACAATGTTTACAATAAATTATTTATGAAAATTATATGAATATGTTTCGATTAATCTTAATACCGGTGCCTTGAATAGTGGTATTTTTGCGAAAAGTGGTAAGTAATATAAACTGGTCATGACGAATTCCACGTTGAGCTATACATTGTAATGTTGACTATGTTGACGTATTATTCTGATTTGCTCGAACTAGTCTCAGATGTCTCGATTTTTTAGCAATGAAACTACATAGCATAACCTTGGGTTCCGTCTCGACATTATCATTTTTAGGAAATACGATGCCTGGCGTTTCATCCAAGAGAACAAATATTAGCTTCTGGATCATCAGACTTTACATTAAAATTCTTCGACTTTTCGAAATCGTCTGTAAAACGAGCATTCAAGACCATTCAGGTTATCACACTTTTTATTTTAACAATAAAATATACGATGCTTGCAAGAAATGACCGCTGCTCGAAGGGCGGCAGTCTTTGCTAGTGTGTACTGGATATACTATACATATGCATTGTAATGCTGTTTAACTTTTTACATTGCATTATGGTAATAAATTAACCTGGCTTTAAATTATGCTTGATTTCATTTCTTTATTGCATAAGTATGTGGAAACAGCAAAATTTTAAGTAATATCATCAAAAATGGCTTCCTGTTTTTCAAATGCGGTTGTGTGAAATTTCAGATCTCTAATTAGCCATATCAACAGTTAATGATGAACTCTTAAATAAGGGTATGACATTCATGCCACAATACATTATATAAGTTGTGTGATGACACGGTCCATGTTTCCGATATTTTTGCCACTTTGTCGTGTTGTGGCACAAGTTTTCCAGTTTTGTCCTGTGCCACTTCTCTACTTTTGTCCTGCATTTCCAACTTTTGTTCTGTCCCCCGTCAACTTTTGTTCCAAATGACTATTTAGAATCTTTTACAGTACATAATCTGTATGCCCAATAATATCAATATTACAAGTTCGTAGTTCTAATCTTTTCGCGTGACAGACATTAAAATTTTGTTCGTAGGCAGCTTTGCATAGTAAGTTAACTACGGAAGTTTTTTTCAGAGTTAGTTTCTAAAAAGCTTATTTAAGTGTAGTGGGCCGAGTTTCCACTAAGCGGGCTAAAGAAAAAACGTAAAATCTCTTTTTGTTTGTTGGTATCACTCTCAACACTTGCCCAGGTTGAAGGATTTGGAATTTTTTCTGGTAGCAGAAGTGATGACGATGTGCCGTTTTGGTGGAAGCTAAAAGATCCCAGCCTATTTTCCGGGTGTAAATACAGGTCCAGTACAATCAGTACCAAACATGATAATACCTTTATTTTATTAGTAGGCTTATCAGCATTGTCATCAATAGTAATTTCGTCATTCTGTTCGCTGAAACCGTCAACACTCGTATTGTCCTTAATCTTATCGTAGCGATGGAGATAAACCTGTCAACATAAGTATGAACCAAATAAATTAAAGAATTTAACGTTAAAATAAGAGTAATACTGATGTGCATTCAAAAAACAAACTTGTCTAGTATGAAGATATTAGAAAGAAGGTTTTGCCCATGTTATCGTTAACATGTAGTAAATGAATTTCCGGTGGATTATATAAAACTCTTCACCTTAAAGATTTTTATCTTTAGACGAAAAACGTGGTAGTCTATACCATAGAGAACTAAACCTTGTGAAAGAAGTCGAATAATCAAATGTAGTTGACCAAAAATTACTAAAATTTATAGTGTGGCCGACACAACTATGTATTGGTTTAGATAGTTATATGTTTATGAACTTAAATTCCAACATTGAAAAATGTACTGACATATAGAACATGAGAAGTCACAAAGATGTACTCAACAAAATCCACATGTTCAGTAGAGAATTTTGATTCAACTCATTGGTGATCATTAGATACAGGTTAGTAGGTACAGAATCCATATGAATATAGAAGCATACATACTCCCTCACCGAGCACTCATAATTAAAAACCTGAATTTACCTTTCGTTTTATAAGAAAATTTAAAAATTTATTATAAAATATATTCTATTTAAATGAAAAATATTTCAGCAGAAATATAATTTATAAAGCATCTCGAGAAAATAACTGTAATCATGAATGCTCGGAACCTGTATTCCCGGGCGCCATGATATGTCGAGGTCTTCTATATCTAAGGGCTATCACTAGACCCGGTTTTTTTATAATATGGCGCTTATTTTTTTTTAGGCACACGTATAGCGAAAGTATAAATTCAATCGCAATCAAGACGCGATGTTTTCCTAAATACCAAAAAAACTGGTTTTAAGAATTCTTTACCAAATCTTGCCATGTGGGTACGAGTATATTGCAGCCAATATCTCATTGCACAATCTTCCATCAAAAAGAGAACACTATCCAGAATCATTTCATCGAGATTATTTACACCTTTGCAAAACATCATTTTCTGGGACCATTCAATGGGCTGCTGTGAGCCTGAATATGGTTCGTCGACCTCTTGCCAAAAATTTTTAATTCGGCATATTTCAACTTGTTTTTACTTTATAACGACTGTTTATCAAGCACGCCAATGCTATTGTTACCTTTTGAGTCATAGTATACGTTTTCAGGGGTTTCTGGAGTTTTCAACCAACTCGATTTCCAGAATGTAGTCTGTCAGAATGCGGATATTTATTGTGTGCAGGCATTAAAAATAATCTAGAATAACAGACTGTTCGGTCGCTAAGTGTTTTGCTTATCAACAAAATATTGCATGTTTTTCCGTGGTTTTCAAGGGTTTAGGGATGAAGAAAACCTCGATTTTAAATAGTCTACCTCCAACGGTTTGGTTATTGCTTTCAGGGTATTTAGAACTGCTTCTTTAGGTTTTAGGTACATTGAATACGATGGCGTGGTCATATATAATCCAACATAGCTGCGCCGTGCCTTTATCGGGCATTTTCAATGTGTTAAAGGTTGACCGTCGGCGAACACTATTTACCGAAAGAATTTGTCTGTTGTCATTTATTTGGTTACGTGTTGTTTTCTTTTCGTTTAGATAAGCTATTTTATGTTTTGTGACGCGCAGAATACAATACAATGGTGGTATTCCTGAATTCCTGTCGGGCCAGTATTGTAAACTTTACTGGCTCCAGAAGTTTTAATACATGAAGCACAAAGCCTGTTACAGGTGATTAAACATGACAACCAAACCTGGCTTGCTTCCTTTCACCGTCGCTTGCGAGATACCAGTTTGAAAGAGTGATTGTAACACTGTAAAAAATCCTGATAAAACCTGCATAATTGTGCATCGCGATAAAGCTAACAGTGTTCCTTCAAAAGAGTTTATTGCGCTATACTTTCATTTATTTATTTGGTTTTTGTAAACTCATAACTGGTTTGATTTACCTTTGCCGTTTACTGATATGTAATTTTAATGTAAGTGTACTTTGTAATCATATAGGTGTAAAGTGAGTTGCTTTTTGTTTGCGGTGCTGCAATGATCTTTTGCAAAAATCAAAACTGTTTGAACACTGTGATTGTGACCGTAAGTAACCCTCCGAAATTCTGAGTTCTAACACTTTAAAGTGGAATGTGTTAAAACTGTTATGGTGAGCGCTATGCATAATCCTCTCAGCGAGTGGTACAACTTCATCAGAGCAGCCGTTTTCGAAGTATGAGCTTGAATTTACAAATCCCGACAATCTTATTATTGCGCTGTTTCAGGAGGTAGAACCTGTGCGGTGTATATCATTCCATCCGAGTGGAGAATATATATTGCTCGGCACTCACCATAAAACCCGTAAGTTTTTCCTTGCTAGTCAACATGGCCATGTTTAGATGATAAAGATACGGCTGTTGTTTTACGTATACAGAAATACCGGCCCAATCCCAGTTGGGGGGGAAAAATTATTTTACGCTTGCTATAGCACCCATCTTTTGGAAACTATAAATACCTTGTTCTGTAGCTCAAAGATCCACATACCTTGTTCTGTAGCTCAAAGATCCACTGAAGTGACATGCAACCACATTATGAATGCAAGTTTTTTATGTGCAGCCGTACATTATGATCTTCTAGAATTCTTGTGAAATGGAAACAAGGTTACTACAGCTACTATTAAAGTATAGATAAAATTTGTTTTAAAAAATAGTTCTGAGTGGGTTATGGTTCATATACGTTACGTATCAACATTCTCGAACACCAGGGCCATGTTAACGACTTTTAATAAAATTATTGTTGGTACTATTTTGATATTTGGTGCTACTATTCAGATGTCACGCTTAGACTTTCGGCAAATTTGGGTTGCGGCTACATTTATAAAAGACGCAATCGCTAAATAAAGTTAGCGACATGCGCACACTTAAATAAATTTGTATATGTATGTACACACACAGACGTACAGAATAGAATCACAGATACATAGACAAATATACACAAACATACACACAGACATACAATGGAGACGCATACATACAATATAGAAATACATACACACATAGAGACATATTCAGAGATACAGGCAGAGATACATCCGTGAGATATACACAAACTAACGCAGAGACACAGGTAGATATACACGTGTAAATATTTAAATACACACGCTATAGGGGGGCTGACCCCTCATGTACGGCCGCTGACCCCTATAGGACACGTCTCAAACCCCCCCCCCCAACCCCCAAAGAAAATAAAAAAAGTTGACTCCTTAAATTTTTGATTTTATCTCCGAGAAATTTTTGTCTTTGACCAATGTAAAGTGAAATTTCTGCGAATTCTAGTATTTTTTGCCCATCTCACTCGTAGAATGCAGTAATACTGACACAGACATTTATATAAAACTACACTACTCGCTAAAAATATAGGAAATAGTATTCGCTAAAAATGTTGGCTCGAAGTTCGTTCGATGTTCGTCCGATAACTTCAAAATTTTGTTCGAGACGTGTTCGAAATTTTGTCACGGTTTTTTATTTGGTGCAGAGCTGTTCAAAGTTTGCTCGAAAAGAGTTCGAGAATTTTTAAATTCTGTTCGATTTCTGTTCGATGTTCGTTCGTTCGAAACGTGACACTCATTTCTGGCGAGTTGTATACATGGTATAGATATAATGCATTATATTAATATATAAAATGTTTGCCGTCCACCTATTGATCTTCCCCGAACTTGGGGTCAAACGTGCCCGAGAACCCACCCCCTATTTAGAGAACTTAGCATTATGTCTATGTGTGTCCCAGTGTACATGCTTGCGCACATGTATTTCAATTTAGCGTGTCTCTGTAGTGCGTATATCTCTTTGTGCATGTCTATGTGTGTGCGCTTCGGGATCCCGGCGGGCCCAACAGAGATTCATACAGTTAGAGAGAAGAGCACACGCGAAATGTACACATAAAGGAGGCATGCTCGCTCAGAAATATAGAACGCACAAAAAGATAAAAAGACAGAGACAGTGAAACTGGCCAACCAAAGGTCTTCTCTGATGGTCCGAACTGCGATGTACATACACATATATAATGGTACACTTATCTGGGCTCTCCATTCGCTGGAAATCTTGCCGGCGGGCCCCTGGTTCCGAACCACGGAGCGCTCGATTTTGCCAGGGGGCATTTTGCCAAGAGAAAATGGTTAAAAACCGGGTCGGCAACACTGCGAAGACGCTTTTGATATGAAAAAAGCGATCTTGAAGTAAATTTTGACATAATTTGCCAAATTTTTGGCTTGAGGACGAAATTTTATTACAAATTATCAAGTTTTATGTTCTTTGGACCGATTGAAAATAAAAAATTTTGCAAGAGGCAATCAACAAGGGGGTGGCCAAAACTTTGCCAGGGGCATTCGAAAAATGCCAGGCCGCCAACCCCCAATTTGGAGAGCCCAACTTAGAGGGTTAACACGGGACGATTACATGCCGGCTATCATGGATCGAAAGTTGTCCTAGCGTGATATGAGCTGAAGGCGGGCTGATAAGAGCGTCTTGTTCCAGTGCAAAGGACACAATCTACTATGCTGTGATTTGTACAGTTTGTTTTAGCCTTAAACAATAATTTTCTTAATACTATGTTTCAACTTCATCATTTTTGACACTTTATTTGCCGAAAATAGCGATTTATATTATTTGCCACTACAACTATTTACAAGCATAGCGACTGCGAAGATTTAATACCGATGTAAATTTTATCGCCAAATTATTTTTAAATGTCACGTTGTATGCTTCTTTGCCATTTCTCGCACGTACTCAGAATATAAACAACACTGTTGTTTAAAGCCTCTATCTTCAATGTGATTAAGAATGATAGAATAAATTTTAAGACTAATTCATTCATTATGTAATTTTATCACTGTCGAGATGTACTGGAGCAACGTGCTACTAAAAATTGATAGGGTCAACAATGATCATAAAATTCAGTAGACCGATTACATCCTGATAAATGAAAAAATCAGTTTCTGTCGGTGTCTCATGACAAGATGTGCACTTAATGTGGATTCTTCACATGTATTATTCTACTGTGTAATTTGTAGTTCGGCTTTACAACGTTGAAACTGGACAATGTTTTGTTTCTTGTGTGCCAAGTGATCAACATCGATCGGCCATAACCGATGTAAGTTCATATCAAGAAGCTTATCTGAAATGATAAAACGCATAGATTTTTTGCACCACTTTCTTTTGCTAGTGTACTTATACAGTGCTCTTGGTTTCGCTGGTAAGAGGTAACTATAATTCCGAAACAGTAGCAATGTTGCATACACGCTTGACAGTGCCTTTACAGTAGTTGTCACAATACGACCATGCAGGACAGCTTACACAAGACTTTAGCCTTTGTATAAATTTTAACATCATGGCGTTTTTACCGTGTGCAATGCGTTTCGAATTTTACGGTTTTTCGTTCCCATCTTGACATTTAAATAAAGTGTAGCTAACTTTTGTAACAAAACTGCATATTGTGGTGGTGATCGTGAACGGTTGTTGTAGCCACTAACATCCGATTGAATTTGGAAGGATAATGTTTGGCTAGTACGACTAATGTTATGACAAGAATATTTTCATAAACATTAAGGATAAGAGTTACTGCGCCATTCATTGTACAATCACATTGAAATTTTGACGCTGGTTCATGCTTTCGACAAATTTGGAGTTCCGAAGTACTGATAGTATTTGTTTCAAATGAAAAATAATTATGTGTCATAGACCTTAAAGTTTGTCGTGTTTTTTTGTTTTTGTCATGCTTAGTATTTTTTAAATCAGAAGGATCTGGAATAATCACTGTTATGAACGCTCAGCTGGCTGACATAGGATGATTTCGTTTGAATTTTTTTCAATTTTACAAAAAAAATGAGCCGTTTCCTTTCTTAGGTACAGTATGCTAGCAACGCACGGTATTACGTGTCTTCTTCAAAAGACGGCGATATTAAAGTCTGGGACGGTGTTTCTAATCGCTGCATCAACACATTCCAACGAGCACACGATGGTTCAGAAGTTTGCTCCGCCGTATTTACAAAAAATTCGAAGGTTAGACATCTGTGAATAGCTGCTGTATTTCCAATAGATAATCACATTCTTAGACACTACAGCCTTTAATAATAAATTCAGCTCACTGATTTGTACCTATTAATGCTAAAACGTAATTATTCTAGTTTTATGAATGAAGCACTACCTAACTTGCACGGATGCTTATCATTGTTCTAATAGTACTAGATTTTCATTCGCATTACTGTAGCGGCTGCACGTGTTCAAGCTATTTGCCAATCGTAAGTGGCGAATTAGCAGTAAAAACTCGGAAGTAACTTATCTCAAATCAAAGCTCTTATATATATCAATGAGTAATCGGAATTACGGTTCCAGTTCCGGCGAAAATCGTGATCCGGTTGCGGTTCCGGCAAAGTGCAAAAACCTTACCGGAACCGGGATCCCGGTTTTAAAATTTTGTTTGAAATTTTCAACATTTTTGCTTCATCTGTGGTCTAAACATATATGTAAAATATATGAATACAATGATCAAGTGCCAATACAACGAAGCAAAAGAAAAGATTAACTCAGCAACTTGGAATAAAACGTAAGTAGGACGCATAATTTCAGTAGGAATTTTTCATCTTAACTTGCAGGAGTTTGTTAACAAAACAAAGCCATGTCGATGTTTGCAGATATTTTGCACATTCAGAAGTCTGCGTGGTATCTTCAAAATAAACCGATCAAACTCGGTAACAGAGTATAGATTACGTAGAAGTACTTAGCGTAAGCTTGGTTAACATAAATTGCGTCAAGCACCAGCCACTGCGTTTGTAAACATTGTAAATCAGTCTACATTGAAGTAAAGTAACGTTATCTGCAACGCAGCCAGCAACTGCGTTCTTGGCAATGAACTGTATTTATTGAAACTGTGCGAGCAGTATCCCAGTTTGTCTCATTTACAGCATTCTGATAAGAAAGTTGGTGAACTGCTTGCGATTCTAACTGTATACGTACGACGAAAATTCAGTCATGTTATTAAATTCCTAGCAACATTTCAATCTAACTATGTTATTTAAATTTATCACATTTTGATTCCTATTTGTTTTTAGTCTTTCGTTTAAGCTGTGGTGTTAAATACAGTATCAACAAGAAATCACTGCTGCTCGCTCGAAAGGCAACCAAAGGAGCGGACTTTTCTGAAACGTTTTTAACTGCAAAACAAATTTATTTTTCTATAGTGCATAACTCGCTGCTGGATCGATATTTAGTCCCAAATTATTCGCAACTACCGCTGGTCCTTTAATGCTCTAAATTCGACAGAAATACGCAGTTTTGTATCAAATTCACAACCTTATAGAAAAGAAGCATAGCCTATTATCCTGTTTTGCTGCAGAGATATGTACACCTATGTAGTGTTCTTTTTAATAATTTTGGCTATGTCCAAGCTGAAATTTGCGTCGCCTACAGTCCACACAGATATATGCTTGTTTCTGCTGCATTATAATATTGTGGCGATAAGTAATAATGGCAATTTATTATGTATATAACTAGGCATCAAGAATTTATTTCTGGTTTTGCTTGTTTTTCTGTTTGTTTCTCCTTTTTCAATTATTAAAGTCCGGCAATTTTTACAGTATTTCAACTATCGCTGTGCCTTTAGCATACTAAATTCAAGAAGACAAGTACGCAATTTTGTTATCATATCTACAGGTTTATAGAAAAGAAACACAACCCATTACACTATTTTCCGCGAAGATATGGACACCTAGTCGTGTCCTTTACTAATTTAGGCTATGTCCAAGCTGAAGTTTGCGACGCCTACAGTCCACACGGATTTATGCTCCTTTCTGCATTATAATGTGGCGATAAGTATAATGGCAATTGAAAACTATAATACGATAATTGAAAACTAATAATCGTCGTTGAACTGTTATTGGCAGATTGCAAATCACTACTTCAGGGTTAGCAATGCATCGAATCCTTATTCTTACTTGTTGCCTAACAACGGATGTGGATTCGACATCGGGTTTTACAAAATAGGATCGTTAGTGGGCTTAAATTAAGTTTAGTCGCGCATTACCATATCCGCAGCCTTATAGAAAAGAAACACAACCCATTACGCCGCATGATTTTGTCGCAAAGATATGGACACCTAGTTGTCTCCAAGCAGAAGTTTGCGACGCCAACAGTCCACATGGATTTATGGTCGTTTCTGAATTATAATGTTGTGGCGACAAGTATAACGGCAATTTATTATGTACATAGCTAAGCATTAAGATTCTTTTTTTGCTTGTTGTTTTCCCTTTTGTTTCTTTTTTATAATAATTACAGTCCAACGATTTTAAGGAAGTTGGGACCTCGCGGACCTAGTGCTAAATATTGTATTTGACGCTTAACATAATTCGTCAATTCAAACATTCATATCCATTGTAAATATCAAAATATATACCATATATGTACATGTTTCCGTATGTAAATAATAAGTTGTATATAACACAGAAATCCGTCAAACACGTATTAATTCGATTTTTAAATAATGGTGCACAATGTTAGTTATTCAACCAATGTTGAAAAAATGGCCGAGATAGTTATTGTGTTACAAAAGAACCTTTGGTATGCATTTGACATAGTAATAAAATAGTAAACCGGTTAGTGTTTTCCTTAATTTTTGGTAAGACCTTATGACCAAGAACATTAACTCGCTAACTAGTGTCATGAAGGATGTTGTTCATTATGTGGAACCAAATTACCGACCCTGTATATAGACATCAGTATGTAACGCTTACATTCATACAATTACGCGTTATATTATGCAGGTATGGACTCAAATGAAAGCAAATCGTTCTGGAAACATTCGGGAATTTTTTTGAAAGATTTTATTGTTGTTTGATAATGTTAATGTAATGTACAAGCGCTCTGTATGACTCTTAGTTCCTGACAAAATTGGAGTCAACTTGAGCAACGTTAAGTTCCACTGTAAGATTGATGTTGAGACGCGAATCGAGAAAAATTAATTGGTTCATGGTTGGCTCTAGATGAACAGGAGCCAGGCATGAAGCCAAATATTTCACCTGTGTATGTTTTCTAACGCTTTCAGTACATTTTGTCATCTGGGAAAGATTCGTTGGTAAAGTTGTGGGAAATTGCCGCCAACAGATGTTTGATTGCCTACACAGGTGCTGGAGCCACTGGTTCTCAGGATCACCGCGCTGCGGCTGCTTTCAATCATACTGAAGATTTCGGTAAGATATTTCCTGAAAGTCAATGTTTGGTCTAAAATTAGCAACGTTCGAGTTGAATACAGCCAAAGCAAATTAAAAATTTCTAGAAGTTTACATTAATACCTGGCGCCTAATGCCTTACAATTTAAAGACCTGTTCATTATTGCTGGTCAACCAAACAGAGTAACAATTTATACTAAAATGCCTAATAATATGCTTTGTTTACTTGAGACACAAAATAACTGATCCGGAGTGTATTCATAATTAGTGGCGCTAGTGTGGATTTCTTCAGTTTTCTCAGAAAACACATTAAATGTATCATAATAAGAAACCCATAAGTTTGATGAAAATTGCGTGAACAATTACTGCATTAAACCATAATAAAATGGTGATAGTAACTTCAACAACAACTGTCGTTATGTGACTGACGTACAGCCAACAAAATATTAAACAGCTAAACTGTGTTCCGTCTCAATATATATAATGGCTGTTATATGATAAACACCTACCGTCAGCATCTTTCCAAATCAAGACCCTGAGCAGGATTAAAAATCGTTCAACGCCCTTTTTCAAGAATATCTAAGGACAAAGTTGACAAATGTAATTTAGAATTCGCTAATTAAAATTTAATGGCACCTGTTGGCAGGGTCCCCGCTCGACAGGGAAAATATGGAAAACAGGAAAATTATCGATTTTTGCAGGGAAAACAGGGAAAATTTTGACGTCTGCAGGGAAAAATTTTGGGATTTTTTGGAAATGGGTTGCTTTTTGAAATATTTTTGCAAATTTGTGATTTTTTTATTCTTTTATTTCAGACCAAGGACCCTCATTTCTCCGATTTCATGCTGCAGCAATGTCGCACCTTCTGCAATATATAACTAAATTTAATACAATTTTAATGTTTTAGTTTTCACACTAATATATTGTCTGAAACGCTATAATTTTCAGCTTATACATATGATTTTAGGTGATATATCCTTTGTGTGTTCATATGTCCAAGTTGAATTTTTACAGGAGCTGCAGGGAAAACAGGGAAAAAATGGGAAAATTTTGCAGGGAAAACAGGGAAAAAAATTGTCGAGATCCCGCGGGGACCCTGGTTGGATTTTACACACTCAATCAAATCAGAATAAGCTTGATTCCGGGAATATTTAGGGTGAGCTATACCAAATAAAAGCTTGCAGTCAAAATAATGATACCTAAGCTATCTGTGCTGCGAAATCCCAAATAACAAATTTGAAATTCTGGTTGCAATAAGCAGAAATAATGTATACAAATTTGTGGGACAAGATGTCCTCACAATATATTAAGCGCGAATTGTACTTTAAACTGCAATTCTAATGAGGGTTTTATTTAATCCTAATTTTCTTGGACGCCGCAAAGACCATTTTTCTTACTCTAGATATTGATTTAAAAAATTCAATATTAAAATCAGCTTCTACAGTACGTGGTAAAAATGACCGTCGCATTTCGAGCGAGCCGCGAGCTAGTGGCTTGCTCGAGATTTCGAAATTATTTAACTCAATACTAAATTCTATCTTTAGAACAAATTTGTTTCTAGCGAGTTACAAGCGAATCGCGAGTGAGCGACATTGATTTTTACGTGTGCTGTAAGTATTGGCTATCTCTAAAACGCCTTTACTATTTTGTCAGACTGATACGAATAAATAAGGTAAATCGGTCATTTTTAACAAAATATTTGGCAACAAAATGTGAGCTCAGATTATACGGAATCAAAGTTTTTGTTAAAAAATGTGGTGCTGTTTCAAAACGTCGATCCGGCGTATGATTTTCAGGGAAAAATTATGTTCCGTTGAATATCTCGAAAAAATATTTAAAATTGCATTTAGTTATTATAAGCACATAGTTATTTTCTAGCCAACACGTGCTTATATGTGGCACTCGTGTTTATGTAGCTACAATGAAATAATAATCTCACGCTTAGTAAAAAATTATAAACAATCTTGGAACACATCAAAGAAATACAGAAAAAACAAAACAACACGCAGCGAAATTTAATCGTCTCGCATGCGACAATGAAATAGGCCGAGCAAAATTTCCACTAAGGTTGTGGTTATTCGTAATCACATGTAGTAACTTTGTGGTATGTGTACCACCCTAAAGCCTCTGAAACCACTAAAGGCTTATATGGCTAGTCCAACTGGAGTTAAAAAGGAAAATCACCTATTCTGCGAGTCGCAAAACTCGTAATAGCTATTGAAGGCTCAAAAAACAGCGCATAATCAAATAACTGACGACAGTCGAAATTATTTCTACAAATCAGGTTCAATAATTATGGTCTTTCAATAGACGTTATACCCTATCCATGCTTCTTTCATTTGACCCATGTTTGCGAGATACAAGTAATAATATTTTTAATATTGTTACAAATGATTACATATCGCAACTAGATTAACTTATTAATAAGTGATTCTGCATTTCCCTTGCTGTTCGAAACAGTTTTTTTCCTTTGCAGTTTTATTGGATAGATTAGTAATAAATTGTTATCAATGTTTGTTCAAGATTTGTTCGTTTGAAAGGCGACAGACGTTTGAAAGGTCTAAGAATTGTTATGATATAAACTGTACACTGCCGTTGCTTTTGCTCCTCAATGTCACACTCTTATGATTTTTCTAAATTTACATTAGCGGTTTAAGAGATGTATGCGCCACATACCACATATTCACACAGAAAACATACATATACGTAAAGGCATACGCACGCAGGCAAAGTGGACTGACACACAGAGATACGCGATGACAAATACAGAAGAGACAGTGCGATACATAGACATACAGACAGACGTGCTATGGAGATAATATGTAACGAATGACATACATGTGAGATACACATAGATATCTACAGAAGAGACAGACGGCAGTTTACATAAACATAATAGACAGATGTGCATTGCAGATATGTATGTACCTTTAAGATTGTGTATGTACATTATGGAAAAAGTATAAAAATGCACAAGTAGAGATATACACAAAGAAAGACATACATACTGCCACGTAGGCATACATGTTTCTAAACATGCAGATACACACGGTATCAGGTGCACACAGAGAGAGACACAAACATACACACTATAGAGGTATACACGGAGAGACACACATTGAGGCACGTACATGCCAGAGACGTAGACAGACACAAAGGTACACATACATATAAACGAACACGCGCTAACGGATAGACACAAACATACATACAGAAACATAATTCTGTATGGCTTAGTTAATGTAGGTGTAATCATAAATCTGCTTAAGAAATTATTGTGATGTAATATTTTAAACTTGGAGGAAAGTACGTGATCCATAGTCGATTGTTGCTCTTGCGTTCCATATTTGGCAGCGTATTTTCACATTTTGGATACATCCTTTATTTTGCCTTATGTTCGTTTTGGATACATTCCTTATTATACACAGTTGAATGCAGTTGGCGGAAAGTATAATTTTTATTTTAAAACAAACAGTATGTGTGTTCGTGGTTTCCTCAATATGGGACATGCATCTTTGGTTGTTACCACAGTACTGAGCTAAATTAACAGCGTTGTTTCAGTGATGTACCCAGATGAAAAATCTGGCAGTTTATGTTCGTGGGATGCTAGAAATGCTGACCGCAAGCGGTTACTGGCATTAGGTAAGTTTTTTTACTTTAGGGACTTTCTACGTTATTTTTAATGGATGTTAAAATTATTTGTAATACTTTTCAGCGGAATTTCGTGCAATATTTGAGGAGGCCGCAGCAATGATGTTTAAAAATTATTTGAATTTTTTGTATTATTAGTGTTACAGTACCTGCAGACCTACGTGCATCGTGCATCCACTTCCAATTAATAATGATGTAATTTTAAATAAGTCTCATTTAGTAAATAATTTATTGAATTACGAGTAGATTCGATGTAAAGGAAGAATTATTTTTGTTAAAAAACAGCTAAAATATGTATATCTTCTATTTTTCTCAATAAGCAGCACTGTCCTATTTGGCACCTCTAAAGCCATTAATTGATTACTTTGATACTACATTTCTGGGCTCTCCATTCGTTGGAAATTTTGCCAGGGGACATGAAAAAGGTGGCTGATTCCGAACCGGGGGGCGCCCGATTTTGCCAGGGGGCATTTTGCCAAGAGAAAAACGGGTAAAAATCGTGTCAGAAACACTGCCAAAACGCTTTTGATAGAGAGAAAAAGTGATTTGAAGCAAATTTTGCGAAATTTTTGGCTTAAGAACGGCATTTTAGTGCAAATTTTGATCAAATTTTACATACTTTGGGCCCATTGGAAACAACAAAAAATTGTCTAGCGGCAACGAACCGGTAGGAGCCCAAAATTTTGCCCGGGGGCACGAACCGGGGGGCACCTGTTTTGAACCATCGGGAACCCAAAAATGCCAATTTGGAGAGCCCAGCATTGTATTTATTATTTGTACTTGTATTTGTATTGATCCTATTTGTAATTGTAAGCGCGTAATTTATAATGAGTCTTTCGTGCTTTAAAACAAGCTAATCTCATCTTACTCCCGAGGATACTTTCACCCGGATCATTTTGATCATAAAATAGAAATCTGTCATTTTCTAGCACAAAACGGCACTTGAATTTTTCTATAGTAGCAGCGAAAATCCAGATTTTTACAATAAATTTAGAGAGACCCTGGATAGCAGTTACAATATAATGTCATAAAACCGTGGTTCCAATAAACTACAAAAGTTGTCTTGTGGCAAAAAAATATCGAAACTTGTGAATATCTGGTGACAATTTTAACAGCTATGGCTGTGCAATAACTCAGTGGTTTTGCCGCATAGCGATGAGCAGTTGCTTTTCCTACATCAAATATACCTGCTGACATTGTAAGTATGACGTTGTTCATTTTTCAATATTTTTTTGCGAACTAAATTTCTTGTCAAAAATGTCGCTTATGTCTTGATTGAGGCGTATTATGGACATGGACATCCATTTCCGAAGCTGGTAGCATAAATTTACTGCGACTACTACGAATACATAGTGCATTCCGTGTTTTAGGCTACACAGCGCTGGTTCGAGGATTTTGTCATTCTCCCACGCAAGCAGCGTTTGATTGAGGCGTATTATGGACATGGACATCCATTTCCGAAGCTGGTAGCATAAATTTACTGCGACTACTACGAATACATAGTGCATTCCGTGTTTTAGGCCACACAGCGCTGGTTCGAGGATTTTGTCATTCTCCCACGCAAGCAGCGTTTATAACATGCAGCGAAGATTTCAGAGCGCGGTTCTGGTACCGGAAAACAGACATCGAATAGTAACTTCTGAAGGATAAACAAAAAAAATTGGAACATTGTTAGCAACTTGATTACAATGTTAGTACTGATGTGTCAGTTTGTAAAAATATAATAGTTATACCTTGCAAAAACAAACTTACTTCAAATTTCTCGAAAAGCATATTATGTAAGCTCCAAGGATTGCTTAACAAGGTCATAGTTTACGCTTGTGTTAGATGTAAAACTTACAGTACTTGCCAGAAATGAGTATCACCTTTCGAACAAACGAACATCGAACAGAAATCGAACAAAATTTATTTATTCTCGAACAACACTGGAACACTTTTCGAACAGCTTTCGAACAAATTTAAAAAGGTTCGCCAAAATTTCGAACACATCTCGACGAAAATCCGAATACATTTCAAACAAAATTTTGAATTTATCGAACAGCACTCGTTACTGTCGAGTACTGTACATCGTATTTTGTCTTGCAAAATTAAATGCAAGAATAACTGCGAAATTGTTCGCACCAAAATACGGTGTTATTAACCGCATACAATTACTGACAATATCCAGATGTACAATTTTTAAGGTATATATTATAAAAAATTCTCAACTACATGCATTGTATACATACTACCATTGTACAATGTTATCGTATTGCGCACTTGCTGTGTGCAGATATTGTCGCCACCACTGTACTTTCTCTGCTTCGGTAACACCAAAATTCATGCAGGTAGGATTCGAAAATGACTGATTATGGTCCACATTCCACCATGGTAAGCGCTATACGGTTCATAGTAACTTAACTTATTCACTGCGGAAGCTTCCTGGTAGTGACTATTAGGTCTTTTAATAAACTGGTTTAATGGTTTTGTAATGCCTGTAATCTAGATATATATTTGTCATTAGCAGCTCGTATTATCGCGAAAACTTACTTTCTATAAACGTGTGAATAAACTAGCTTGATTTGGATATAAGGCTTATAAATCGTGGGACAAACTGTCCACATATTGAGGTTCGCACGAAATATGTTTTCATATCCAGTCAGAGATTTGCGTAGCACTCAATGTATAATGGACACTGACATTTCATATTGCCTGGGAGCGACTTAATCTAGATAGGTAAACTACAATGGTGCTGTATGTTAACGCTAACTGTTCTATTCTAGATAACGTTAGCATAAAGAGTCTATAACGTTAACAGTTCTATTAATGCATCACTGTATAGATTAAATTTTTAAACTTTTAACTCGAAATGTTCCACAACTTTGCTGAAATTTTCCACATTTCGCTAATTTGCAATATTTTTTCCTAACTCTTCCGTTTTAGCTAATTTTACCCAAATTATTGGAGAAAATATCCAAGCAATTGCGGCTGGCGGTGGGAGGGAGGTTGCGAAGCTTTTGGGGTAGGGAGATCCGGCTTATTTCGGTGATCCGACACTTATGGGGTAACTCCTTTATCGACACTTATGATGTATGTATTTATGTAGGGAACTCGTAGAGGGTATTGTGGAAAAATCCATAAACTTCAAGACACCCATGAGAGCAAAATACTTCTAAATTAAGCTGTATCTTGTTTGACAAAACTTATTGCTGTTTGCTTATTTTGCAAAGCAACACAGCTTTGGGTTTTGGTTACGTACTTAATAAATATACCATACATGCTGACGCTCCGAGATCTCAGTGGGGATAGCCGAGTTCGGCGTAGGGGAGGTCGTTTCAGGGGGTAGAGGCCATCGGGCGTGGGAGGAGTAATCACAAGGAGGCAGAGGTGGGTGGGGAGAAGTCGCCAGGTAGGATAGAAGTCCTCAGCGAGCGAGGTAGGTCGTCAGGGGGTACACCCCTGCAGACATTTTTGCCAATTTCTCCCCAACTTTCACACAGTTTTTGCTCGAAGATTGTGGGCTTCATGGGGGAGGAGGGTTCGGCGCACCAGTGGGCGGTAGGTGGTGCCCTCAGGTGGCATAGAGTAGGCCTTGAATATTCGAGGCCTCAGCGGGTGGCCGCATCAATCCCTGCTTCGGCATGTGTGATTTTTTTGCACGAGCTATAATCTAGAATCTGAAGTTCACTTTTCTTCCTTGCAGACGACATTAAGAGACATGACTGTGGCAACATACTTATTACTGAATTGTCATTAGTCCGATTCCAAGTACTCAGAAATTTGGAGTTGTCTATGTCGGCCCTTAACTTTTGACCCGAAATGAATTTTGCTTTTCTGTTGCAGAATTTGACGATTTTTTTAACGAAAACAAATCTGAAATTGGAATATAGAATTCGCAGAGGTAGGACCAAATAACTACCGAAATATTAAATTCTCAGCATCGAATTCCCCTCCCTCCGCCCGAAGCGCCGACTACACCCCACCCCCTCCTGACAGGTCGGGTCATCCAACCCACTCTGGAGGGGAACAGGCGCCGAAGGGATCTCATTAGGTATTATCGTATGTTGCAGGCGCTAAGGTGTTGTGCCTGTTTGGTTTCGGGGTACCTGTTACTTTAGTTGGAACCGTTGGTCGTTCTTCCACAAGCTGGAAAAATATACTCGAGCCTTCAGCCGTCGGTGGCCCAGGTGTTTGGGTCATCTTGCCGAGACCCTGGTCAGTATCACGCTGTGTTTTAATGTTACAGGGCCGATCTTGTGATTTTCTGTGGTTATAGGTAGGTAAACAACAAATTTTTGGGCAGTTTTCTTGATTAAAACCGTCGCACGCTCATGATTGCGTTGGTGCCAGTACCATTCTTTCGTAGTCCGGCTAGCACCAGGCAATTCAAGTTCTTCGCCACTGCAGTGTGTGAGTTGATCATAATGATGTCGATGTCCCGTGTTAGTAACACGTCTTCACGCCTTGCTTCATCCAGTTCCGCTGAATTGCTTGGTTTGCATAGCCATCATACTCATCGTATTCACTGTCTTCTTCCGTCACCGTCTTCCAACCGCCAACTAGTAGTGGTCCACGCTGGTATAGGTACCTTTTTACCATTATTTGGTCATGATAGTCAATCACTACATTGAAAGGACTTAACATGCCGTGACCGATCTACAAATCCACAGATAGTTTTGTCATTACTATTACACGTACCGGCAATTACCTAACCCAACTTCAATTACTCCTCGAACAAGCCATGGCACGATCCGATTCTTTCCCATCGAATCGTGCACCACACATGTTACCGTACGGGTAGATAATGGGAAAAATACCCCACATATATACACGTAACATGGTGGCCGACTCTGTCCTGTATCCACTAGCCCATAACTTTGACATCACCAAGATCCACTTCGACGTAGTACCGCGCTTTAGGCCCTACGGTAGCAACTGTAGCAGTGGAACACTCATTACTCCGTGGCTCGTATACTTCCCACATGCCATAGTTCTGTTTCCGATCTGAGATCCCTCGGATTCATTCCTGGGATCGCATGATATTTGGTATCTTACTCCGCAAGGTCGAAGTGCCGGATACTGCAGAATTTTATACTTCGGCGCCGCGGTTCGTTTCTACCTCCAACGACTCAGCAATGATACCACTGCAGGTTCCTGTGGTTTTCGAGTAAGTGTTCGTTTGGTACACTGATGCGTGTAATGTCCGAACTGAAACACAAACGACAGCCAGTCCATTAGTTGCTGCCTGAACAAAAGTTGCGCGCGCTCCGAATTCTGCTGCGACGAGCGATTGTACATCCTTTGTTTTTAAGACAATTTTGACTGATGTGACCCAACAAGCCGCAATTTTGACATGACAAATCAGGCAGCCCATTATTCCCCGATGTCACTTCGTCGAATCGATGGCTCTGCTGTCCGAGACCTAGCGATATCCCACGGAGATGACTATTGAGTGGTCGTCTGTCTCAACTGCCCTAACGCTATGCCCTTACTTTGACCTGAATTCGCTGGATACTCATCTGCTACAATTCCAACGGCCGTATTCGATCACTGGTTTGCCAACTATTCAGTCTTTATTTACACGACCTAACGGTATTGGTGCTATGTGTGAATGTCCACCACCAGGCTTTTCTGTTCTCGAAGTCCCTTAGACTGTTTCGCGAAAATTTTCGATATGCGCCGCCCGCTGAACTAATTCTCGGAAAGATTGGTCTTCCGTAGCAACTAGGTTTTTTCACGCGCCCGGCGTTAACCCTATTATAAAAACGCTTAAAAGCAAGGTTACTGGACCCTGCACGATTAACCCAAACCGCGAAATATACTTTTATATGAACAGCGTATCTGCAAACTCCTGTGCTGACGCTGTTTGCGCGCAACACCTAGAAATACTCGATTTTGTCGGTCAACTACCGATGCGCGTTAAACCGATCGCGAAGCTGATCAACCAACTCGTCGAATTCATCTGGCCCTTCGCCTGCCTAGGTCAAGACATCCAAACAATCCTCAATCTTACGTGTCGGATGCTTTCTAACCTGAATAAATGTTCCAATGTACTAGTAAAAGCCGGATTAACACAGCTATAACCGAGTTCGACTAATGGAAGTCGCTATAAATGCTTTGTGGCCGATACACCATAAAATACTAGACTTTTATTATGATTCTTTATATAATTTTTCCCGAAAAGAAATTATGGAAACAAAATTATAACAAATACGCTGATATATTCGTCTGACCTTGCGACGTCTACCGTTTAGCCACCCGTTTCCGTTTTTACTCCATCAGGTTCCGTGAATGGTTATTCGATAGTACCCTACGGTATATGCTGTGTCGCCCCGCAATACTTTTTTATATTACAGTGTGACTTCAAAACTAGCCTGTCTCCTCCAGCTATTCGCCCAGTTATATACATAACACATAACATTATTATGAAGAAAATCTTTTTGTAGCCCGCCAATACCCCTGCAATTGATTATTTCGTCCTAACGAGGGCTGTACACTACAAATTGAAAAAGCTTCGGAGACAATGTCTCACTCACCGTTAGTCTTGTTTCAATACTTGACCAGTAGCGGGATTCTCACAGCAGCGAGTAGCGAGATACGACCATTTTATACACGCCTAGAGCTACCAAACCTGCTAATTTCCGAGTTTCTTGAAAATAGAACGAAAAAGCAAATGTAGTATAACATGATTGTTCAACCGGTTGAGCCTACTCGGTTATGAAAATTTCATCAGCTTCTTGGAATGCTCGTACTAGCGACAAAATGATAGCTAATAACGACTGTCCGCACCGTCATGGAACCAGTTCCTGTACTGGCCCACCAACCTACGTAATTCACAAAACCATGAATCCGCACTCAGCTCGCCGTAGACTATAATGGTTGTGCTCTACAGTATGAAATCGTTCAAACTGGGAGCAAGGGGAGAAATGTGGTAATATTAGTGGTTGGGGAATTATCCAGAAGCCTTACTAAATTTTACCGAGTTGGAAAGACGTCGTTGGAACTAGCGCTCTTGTTGGCGGAGGTACTCACGCAGCTAGGCTAGAATCTGATTATACCATGCGCCGCCGCAGCTTATCGCTATACCTGAGCACCGCCATAAAATAGGGTTGCGCAGGTTGTCCGGCCGCTATTCGAATGCAAATCGTCCAGGCCCGTCAATTAAGAAAATCGTGAAAATAGTCTAAAACAAATTTGCCGAATCTTACGTGATTAACTACAGGATTGATGACTGTACACAACAAAAAACTACTCGCGACGACACTACGTTCAAACGGAGGTCGTTAAAATTGGAAATTATGGTTCAGTTGGGATTTAAAAGTTTGTTATTGGTTGGAAACTTTAGGGAACTGGGTAAGGGTAGGGTGACGGCGTTTTAACTAATAGAAATTTTAAGAAAATTAAACAGCAAATAAAAACACAATAACAGAGGGAATGGGTGGTTTTGAGGCGTTTGATGGAAAGAGGGAAGTCAGGAAAACGGGGGTTTTGAAGGAGAAGGAGTTGGGGAAAGAGTTGGGAAGGTAGAAATTTGGGAAGAAGAAAATAAGGAGAGGAATTTTTGGGATGATGGATATTGGAGAATTTTAAACGGATGAAATTTAAAGGAAGGAAAGAAAATAAAGGTAGATACGTTGTTTTGTGCATTGGAAAAAAGAAAGGGATGGCTGAAAATACAGAATTTAGGATAGGGTGAAAAAAGAAAAAGGATTCAGGAAAATTTTGTGCAAAGGGGGTGGGTTAAAAGGTGTTTTGAGAAAAATGGAAAAAGGGAGAAGATAAGTAAAACTTGGAAATGTAAGAAAGGGTTGGTAAAGAAAGTTTTATAAATATATAACATATACGTATATAAGCACGGAGTGGGATGGGAGAGGGGGGTACGTTTGGGGACTGGTAGTGAGATAGTAGGTAGGGAGATCCGGCCGGGGGTGCTCTCCCGGTGAACGATCCCTGGGTGGGTGCCACATCCCCGACCCCCGGTGGCGTCCCGTCCGATGATCTTCCCCCCTCTGGGACGCTTGAAAGTCGACACGGTAAGCTAGAAAAGCGTGAAAATATGCATTTTAGCTTGATGTCCCGCGATGTCCTCACGATTGAGGGTCAAGCTTCGAATCGCGACAGAGCCGATTTAGCTGGGCGGCGTTGCGATATAACGAAGACAACGCCGCAGATGAGGTCGTGGCTGAAACGATGTGCGAATGGGTTGCGAAGTGCCAGGTCATCGATTTGTTAAATTAATAGTGTTCTTCGGGGATTGCGTGAATGATTGGCGTTGGTACTTGCTATTATGCTCTGATCTGATTAACGAGCATTGTGTTCGACGCTAAGTCGCCGATCTAAATAACGAGGAAGTGATTGGGCAACCACAAAAAGGGGACAGATTTTCGCTTCGACATGAAAAATCAACATGCAAGATTTTCGTTTCGACATGCAGGACAGTTAAAATGGGGAATAGGGTATAATGTTAAGGACGAATAATTATAGGAAAATTAAAAATAAGGAAACGTGATATGGGAAAGGGGTAGAAAGGGGAATAGGATGGGGAAGGCGTGATATGAGGGAAAGGAATAAATTTTGAAAAAGGAGAAAATAATTTGGTGGGTTTGGGGATGATTTGGTAAAGGAAACGGAAGAGGAAGAATGAGAAAATTATTTAAGAAAATGATTTAAATGCTGTATAGATAATTATTTAGCTAACCGAGAAATATGACGTTTTGAGTTTGTTGGTATTGTTGGGGGTCCCTAGGCTACCGGTGCCTGTTAGGGTCTACCAGGCTACTAGGGGAATTGTTGGTCCGAACCTGTCCCAAAAATCCAAAATTCTCCCAAACCTGGATGGGTCACCATTTTCTCTATTATACCCCTCCCTCCTTTCTACGTCCTTGGGTTTGCTTTTCTTTTGTTTTCAATCTTTTTCTTTTGCTTTAGTGCTAATTTGCATAAATTAGCACTTGCTTTTCTTATTAGCTAACATACATTAGATTTTCTTTTTGTTTTCCTAGTTAGTCTGGAGCTTACTTACCTGGAGATACGTGAACTAATTCATCTTCTCCGAGTCATTTTCTCCAAGTTATGGTTATTTACTAGGCTTATGACCAACTTCTGAATTGTAAATTTGGCCAGGTTTTATTGATTTTAATTGTTTTGGAGTTAATTACTTATACGATCACTGCTACATAGCTACTTATTGCGATCACGAGCGTTAACTAACCCATAGCCTTATTCGAAATAACACGCGCCTAGCTGAACGGTCCGGCAGCGGGAACGTTAACATAAGGAAACATATTAGCGTAAATCTAAGGAAAAGGATAATGTAATTAAACGTACGAGTCGAACCCTCCGGCGGCTACGTACCAACACAAAAGGAAAAGTAATAGATATCAATTACTCAGGATCTATCAGTGAACCGTCCGGGACAGGTAGCTCTAAGGAAAATAAATACGTAGTGTAATTCTAAGGAAGAGGTTAAGGTACGTAGATAAACGTACGGATCGAACCGTCCGGCGATCTCGTGCCAACCTCAAAAGAGGAAATCATAAGGAAGTACTAGAGTAAATCTAAGGCAAATGTTAAGGTATTCAAATAAACGTAGGAATCGAACCGTCCAGCGGTCTCATACAAACCTCACAAGAGGAGTTGATAATACATACCCTAAGTGCAAGTACTAAATAACATACTTAGAATAATAGCGCGCTCAAAACGTGAGTCTGAGAGAAAATATTTGGTACAAGGATTAATCATAGAAATCGAGCGTTGTCAAGTTGCTACACGTTTTTAATCACGGATTGTCGAGCATATTTGGAGCTCAAGTATTGAGCGGCAAAACGAAGTATACTGGAAATGGTCAAGTACTCGGAAATTAAAATATAAGATGTTTAAATAGTGGCGTTATGCGGAACCGAATCGTATTATCAATTGTGCGATTTACTTGCTTTGAGTAAAACTTGTAACTTCGACTGGTTTGACTCTATATCGGAATCAATTACGGAGCAACTCGAGTAGTCACGCAGCAACGCATAAGAAAAAGAAGTATATATATACGCTGACCTAATAACGCGCGTCAGGAAACAATGAATAATCCCCACCGGCATACTACTGGCTGTCGGAGCTTAATCTTTTTCTATGACGTGTAGAATCGTGCTTACGCAACACTCCGACCCCCAGGCGCTACTATAACACACGAAATATACAAGTTAGGCCACCAATAAATTTACCAGTAGCTGGGGTACGCGAGTTCGTGGTCTGGGCGAACCAGTAAAGTGGTGAATGACAAATTCTAGTGGTTTCCGGTGTGAGAATGCTTCAACGGCCTTAACAGCTCAGCACCTACCAAAACAACTTTATTACGCTCTTTTCAAGATGCCAATAATAGCCGGATAGTAATAACTGTTTATTCAATAATGCCACGTAGTGCCGATTCGGGCTGCGACCTTCGACGACTAAGTCGATTTCACTAGTTCTAGTAAAAATAACGCGGGTGAACGGGAGCGTTCAACTAAAGCATCAACTCTCTTTAATTCCGAATCGAAACTCCTATGCAATGGCGTTCCGCTAATATACCAATAACGCAAATGAAACACAAGTATTACACAACACGTTTACCATCCGGAAAATCCGTATACTAAACGATTGATCACTTCCGAACTGCTCTCACGCCATAAAACTTTCTTAGCCGTAATATCGCATAAAAATCCATTCTTTTGAATCGACACTGTATAGCGAAAAATTTCAGATATAAATAGTTCAGTTTGTCCAAGTGCTACACGCGATACTAGATTAACTGACGATGCTTTCCTAAGCCGAGTAAGTCGTTAAGCTATCACGAAATTAATTTTAACGCCAAGGTTCACTGTTCCGCGTACATACACAACTTTAGTTAGCAACCAGTAATCAATGAGGTTGTTGACAGGGTTAGTCGCTGATCAGGGTTGACTGTAAGACGATAGAGAAACGATCGGTACTTTTAAAGTTTAGAATAGGCCGAACATTAATTGCCATCCCTTCCATGAAATCAATCATCCTACACTCGTAATCTGAACGAAAAACTCAAAATCGAGAACTGTCTATTGCAAAAACACTATATATTAAATTCAAACGAAATCTCACTGTACGCATTGCAGGCCCTAGCTAGGTCGTCAAATTCGAACTAATCAAAACATCATTATTACATAATAATGAACTCGTCGACATCCAAACGCAACAGTTAGCGAATTAAACATTAATACTATACTCATTAGAACGACACGTAACGTTAATTATGACATAGCCCCTTGTGTAGCTAAGTCATTAACTACCAAACTCCAAAACTAAAAACTATAACTATATCATAATTCAAAAAAAAAATTCAATACAATAACGAGTAACCACATATATATATATGCAAGACGTCCAATCGGCGAAAATAAATGATACGCTATATAATATTTGTATAACGCGTTAGCCGCGAATATAATAATAGTTATTATTGTATATTATATAATTTAAAAAGGAATTTAAATGAGAAATTTGAAATGAGAAAAGGGGTGGAAAGTTAGGGTGTGGTTTGAGAAAAGTAGAGAGAGGAGGATTGTGAAATTTTAATATGGTGAAGGGGGTAGGTAGGGGAGTTTGTATTTAAATTTTGAGGAGTGGAGGTTAAGATTTGATAAAATAGGAGATGTTTGTAAATTGTAAAAAGTTGGGGAAAAATGGGAATTTTGGAAAGTAGAAATTTATGGAAAATAAAGAGGTGGGAAAGGGGAAGGGTAGATATATGAATAGGGGTGGTAAGTAAAAAAGGATATTAAAATTTGGGGGATGGGAGTTGAGTTTTAAGGGAATGGGGGATGTTTGAAAAATGAAGAAAAAGGGAAGAAAAAGGATATTTTTGGAAAGGGTGAATTTATAGGAAATAAGAAGAAGGGGAATGAGGGGATTTAATATGTGGTTAAGGGTAGTGATGGGAAAAAGATATGAAAATTTTAGGGAGATTGGTGGAGGTTTGGGTGAGAGAGAGGGGTTTGAATTTTGGTTGAAAATAGGAAAAAGGAGAAAAATGGATTTTGGGTATAATTTTGGTTTTAGAAGGAGAGGGTGGATGAATATGGAATATGGGTTGGGAAAAGTGATATTTAAAAGGAAAGAATAGGTTTTAGGAGGTTTTTAAGTATGAAATTTGGGTTTTGGGTAATTTATGGGTATGGGTGAATTTTGGGATTTTATTAGATATAATATGTTTTATATATTTATAGGTAAATACATAGCTAGTTTTATATACTATATACTATATACTATATATATATATAGTAGGTTATATATAGATATTTACGTACATATTACGCTCATATGCCATGCCGAGGGCGACAGGGAATACCAGGGCGGCGTGGGGGCGGCCTTTAGTGAAAAGAAAAAGAAAAATTTTGTGGTGAAAAAGGCACCAGCCCCAACACCCCCCTTAGTAAGCCCATGACGTCCCGGCATGGGTAACAATAACCTGAAAACAAGTAATAACAAATATGAATAACAAGTAATGGCAAATAATAATACAAGTAACATCAAATATATAAATGAAAGCTCCAATTATTTGGAAACCCAACGTAAATTAGGCAGTACACGTACACTTATTATGAGCAAAAATAGGATGACAAGAATTATGACAAAACAAAAAGAAGTGAAAAATAAAAATAGAAAAATTTTTGGAATTTTTGTAAATTTTTATTGTTTTTGGATTTTTATAATTATTTAAATTTTTATGAAGTTTTTGTGAATTTTGTGAATGAAAAATAATATGGAATTTTTCCAAAAGCACAATATTACACAAATTATGCTGAAAATAAGTAATACAAATCAATACGAGTTACCCTCAATTTACCAATTTAACGAGTCTAGCTCGATTCGTCATATATATTAACACAGCATACAGTACATATTAATGTTGACGAATAATGTAGTTGCTGCAGGCACATATCGTTCATACGTCCATGACGAGGCATGATGAGGCAATAATTAGTCGACCCTGCAAGTGCCTATAACGAATTGCATATACAAGACAAATATAAGAAAAATACATAGACAAATAGTATTACAGTTCACAATGTTCATTCCATACAATGTCAATACCCATAATTATTGTTGCCATTGTTGTATTCGATCATGACGAGGCAAAATTGAATTGTCCATCTCGACCATGACGAAATATAAATTGTCGATAAGAGTTCCTTTAAGCCAGGACTCACAGTGCTGCATAACGCAAAATTGTTAACCAAAATTGTTGTTGTATTATTGAAGTACCAAATAAAAGAGTTCCTGGCATTCAGGACTCCACAATAGTTCCATAGTGTGCATTATCGTAATTGTTCGACATCAAAATCGCGACGTATTTGAAGACAAAAAGTATATTAAACGTTCGCGATACACCAAAATGTTTAATCATGACGACATAATTAGTAGAGTTATACTAATACTTTTTAAAGTTATGACTATTACTGTTTATTGCAGCGCCCAATTGACGAAAAATTAACGACGACAAATATTGTTTTAGTTCCGACGCGGTTTCGGCAAATATAGCGGCCAATCGTGTTCCAGGGGCATAGATAACGGTTGTCCTGGACAATCGTGACGTCGATCGTACCATTTCGTAACAAATTGAAGTTCGTTCAAAAACGCAGCAGAAAATTGTTGTCGCGTTTGTCTCGAAACCCGAGCAATCAATTGTAATTGTTCCCGTTGCTCGTGTGCTGGTTCTCCTTGCGTTTGTTGGTCATTGAGTTGACTTTCCAACCTGTCAACTTCGTCGCGTAGACGCTGATAATCCGTATTCGGAAAAACATAGTCACGAACTCGGGCTACTTGACTCGAGATACCCGATCGCGTATCGGCGTAACGTCGCATATCGCGTTGGACGTCGCTTTCCCATTTTCGTCGACTAAAGCCAGTAAAAAGTAGTTGTGGGAAATACTGTATCGCAATGCTGCGCCGTCGCAGCATTTCGTAAACGAATCCACGCAACATACTCGCTAATCGACGTATAAATAGATCGTATAGTTCTGGCGTAATAATAACGTCCCATTGTTTTTGAAAAATAATATTTCGAACGCGTTCTTCCCATTTGAAGAAAATGTCAATCAAATCACGTTCGCTAATATGCCGTCCACGTTCACCAATCTGCTTGAATTCGCGTTTTAACTCATCGCGCAGATGTTGATACAACATATTCATACGTTGTGGCATTGGTTCGTTGAACCCAGGTTGATAAAATGTAAAGTAATGGTAAATTAACCGATTACCAAACGGTGTAATACGACCAGTTCGTAGATCATTGCCATTGAAATGTAGTGAAGTCATTTCCGTTCCGCTTCGTCGTTCGCTCAATAGCGCTAATTGACCGGCATCACGTTGTGATGACGCTGGTTGCACAGCCGGTGGCACTGCCGCTATAGCAGTCGCTCCTTGTTCCTCCGATGCTGTTGAAACTGGTTTCGTAGGCGTAACAGCCGAAGCTTCCTCAAAAATTTCCACATCGCTAGCCTTTCGTTGTTTCTCGGTAGCCACCGTTAACGTTGACACGGCTGGCGTTGACGTAAAAGACGGCGCAAAAGTTGCTGCCGACGTTGATTGTTGCTCCGCATGATAAACTACTTCCTGTCGCTGTCGTGGTACAATAACTGACGAGGCACGTTGTTTACCTCGCTGTCGTCGCCTCGCTTCACGATCACTATCGCTGGACTCACTAGTTACTTTTTCGTAGTCGTATCGACGTTCTGCTCGTGCTTGACGACTCGCAGTTCGTTGCGTTTTCTTTTTGGTTTGCGTTCCTCGCGTTTTACGTTCCGGCGACTGTCTCTCCCGTAATCGCAGTTTGAGTTCGGCATTTTGACGATGTGCGTGATCAAGTTCCATCTGTCGGGCTTCCAATTGAGCTCGATAGCTTTCGTCCATTCGACGCATATATACGCATATAACGCTGCAGGCATATCCGGACCAAGCGCCATCAAATCAAAAATGATGACGACTCCTTCGATCGTGGCGACTTGCAATATAGCCGCTGCTGTACGTTGCCAACCTGCTGCATAGGCTAACCATTTTGGATCGACCCATAGTCGTGCATTACGTGGCAACCATCGCCAGCAAACGTCAAACGGATCCTTCTCAGGCGTGTCTAAATATTTCTCCCATGCTTCTCGAAATTGCTGCTGTTGACGGTAGCTAATGTTTACACCCTCCATATCACACGCTATTAAGTTGGTAGCTGATCGCTCGATAATACCTATCGCTGACTCAATTTGGTCACGGGCGTCTACCACAACTACACTAGCGGGGTGCATCCACTCTCGACCCACCATTTCTAACCCACTGGTCCACGCATATAAATTCCATACTGGGTGGTTACGATCCTTCCACGGTGGACCCTGCTGTCCCTCCGACCAAGTTAACTGTGGTTCTATCCCGTTAAGTGAACGCTCAAGAGGGTTATCTCCCTGCTCAGACTCTAAGTCGGACAACCAATCAGAACCCTCTGAGGACCCGGTTTCACTACCGCTATCCCAATTCGAGTCCGCCATTTCAGCTGTTGTAGTGACGTTGCAGTTGTCGAAAATGTTGTAGACTAGGTCGTCGAATAACGCAGAATATAACAATTATTACTATTGTTATCTATTACACACAACGTATCGCAGTTTAAGTAGCCGTCGGTATATAACGATCGCCTGAAAACTAAAATTGCAATAATTGTTTATAACAGTTTATCGAGCACACCATTAGAACGCCACCATGTCTGATTCACAATAATAATTAATACTCCATCTACGTAGCGAGCACCTTCACTTCTCCATTACTCCGATGGAATTAAAAAGTTCTCATGGGCGTTCTCGGCTATAAATCTCTATAAGAAGTTGACTTGTCACTATAACGCTGTAGATCCCAAAACTAGCACTCAGCGAATACTAACGCACTGTTGCTACGCTATATCATTCATTGTTCATTGTGCGATAGCGGAAAAACAGAAATAGAAGAAGAAGTAAAAATAAATCAAATTACCCGCTGACGTACACATGGCCACCATATCGGATCTTTTCAACGGCCAGCACTGGCGACCAACTAGCTAACGAAAACGTTGCTTCATCGCCATCGAAGACTATACCACACGCGCCTTCTAACTTTGGCATGCTTCGCTTAACACCGGAAAATAGAAAGATAGAACAAGAAGTATGCATAACTACCTAGTATTTATCGTTTATGTACATAATCGTTGTACACACGCTGGACAATACCATAATGTCGTTTCCGGTTCCTTCTCCAACTTTACACATCGAAAATGATACCATTCGAGGCAGTAGTCACATTCGATCCAGTTGACATCATCTTCACCTATGCGAAGGTCTTCTTCGTAACTCTGCCCGCATTCTCCGCAGAACCAATCGATTTCAATCGCGCGTAAGCGTTGCTCGTATTCTAAATAATCGCGCGGCTCACCACCAAAATGTTTGAACAAACTTTTATTATAGATCTTACTTTTGCGTCGCGCATCACCTAACCGTATTACCTCCAGATTAGGACCTTGTACCTTGACTACTCGATATAGTCGCTCGAAATTCGGATGAAATTTGTTGATGATCCTACGAGAATCGATTTTCTCCGGCCTTCGCATTAACACTACATCGCCGGGCAAAAAGTCACGAATACGTGCTCTTCGATCGAAATATCGCTTATAGGCATGCTGGGCCAAACGCACGGATTTACTAGCTTCTTTCCAAGTGCTAGTCAACGTATCCAACAGTTTTTGTACATGTTGGTCGATACTTCCACCTTCCGTTATAGACACCAACGAGTTTTCTCCAGGTAAATCTGGGTCACGACCATGCATTAGGAAAAACGGGGTTTGACCCGTTGACACGTGTACCGTAGTTCGGTACGCAAAAAGTGTGCTATCGACATATGAATCCCAATTATTCGGTTCCAATTCCGTGAGTGGCTTTATCATAGCCATCAACGTTTGGTTCCATCGTTCCACCAAACCATTACATTGGTGATGGTACGGTGTAGCAAACACCGTTCGGCTTCCTAACTTGGCCGCTTCAGACGTGAATAATTCAGACGTGAAGGCAGGTCCTTGGTCAGACAAAATGACACGCGGAACCCCGTGTCGGGGTACGATCTTATTCAATAATAAGTCGACAATGGTCTTAGCAGTTTGGTCAGGTGTGGCAAAAGCTTCTGGCCACTTCGTGAAATAATCAATAAAGTTCACAATATATTTGTTTCCAGAACGCGTTACTGGTAATGGACCTATCACATCTACGCCTACCATATGAAATGGTGCCATCGCAGGAATTGGTTGTAACGGTCCACGACGATTAGGACCAGGTTTAAATCGAGCACATGGTACACATGCGTTAATAAACGCTTCGAGGTCTTTCTTCATTGTGACCCAATAAAACTTCCGTTCGAGCTTAGCCAACGCTCGATTATATCCTACATGACCTGCGTATTTAGTCGTATGAGCCTGTTCCATCACGACTACACGGAATTCTTCCGGTAGTACCAAACGAAATTCGCACGCTTCTGCGCGAACAGGTCTACGTTTTCGGCTTACGTAATACAAAACACCATGTCGGACATGGAACCTATCTTCTTGCAACAAGATCTGTCGTTGCAAATCCTCCGCTAACTCGGGATCCAATTCTTGATCTTCAAGAAATCGAATCATTCCTCGTGTAAAGGGGTCCAAAGATTGGGCTCGTCGGATTTCATCCGCCTCCCATGGCGGGTCTATGGCAAAATAGTCATTTAAATCACGTTCCACTTCAGGAACATCTACCTGCATTCCACTGGGACCAGGTTGTGGATCATCCGCTTCATCGTTTTCGTCAATCACTGCGTTAGGGCTTTGCGTAACTACGCCCACAATCTTTAATAGATTCGTTTCTCGTTTTACTAACGCTTCGTTAGGATATTCGTTATCCGGTTTCCGGTCTACTTCCGCATTATCATCCGATTCGTTATTCGGGGTGGATTTCAAAATCGGTGGACGTGACATTGCATCAGCATTAAGATGCTGTCTTCCAGGTTTGTACACCACTTCGTAATCAAATTCTTGGATTCTCGTTACAAAACGCAATAGACGTGGTGTCAACAAATCGATAGAACGAGTTTTCATCAAAATTTGTACTAAGGGAGCGTGATCCGTGACAATCGTGGTAAAACTACCCAACAAATATGGCCGAAATTGCACCATAGCTCGTACTACGGCCAAACATTCTTTTTCTGTCACGCTATACCTTGTTTCAGCATCATGGAATTTTCTACCACCGTAATGAATTACTCGTTCTTTTCCATCTTCGCCACATTGTGTTAAAATAAAGCCAACACCTTCGTTGCTAGCATCGGTGTATAACCTAAATGGCTTCACTGGATTCGGGTACGCTAAGATAGGCGCTGTAGTCAGTGCAACCTTTAGTTTATCAAAGGCTACTTGGCACTGTTCCGTCCAACGAGATTCTACCGAATTAAATTTACTCGGTCCTTTTGTCAATCCATGCAATGGAGCGGCGATAAGACTATAACCTTCGATGAATTGACGGTAATAACCGGTCAATCCTAAGAATGAACGTACTTCCGTAACGTTTTGTGGTCTTTCGCACTCCAATATCTTTTGGACTTTCGCTGGATCTGGTGCGATTCCACTTTCCGACACTACATGGCCTAGGAATAATACTTCCCGTCGTACAAAGTCACACTTTTTACCTTTGATCGATAAACCTGCATCACGTAAACAGATTGAACACGCATTGGATATCCCACAGATGCTCTTCGAACGTTGGTGAGAAGACGATGACATCATCAATGTAACACAGGCAAAATTCCAATAGATAGCCTGACAAGACGATTTGCATCATTCTTTGAAACGTGGCAAGCGCGTTGGTTAAACCAAAGGGCATTACCTTAAATTCGAATAACCCGTCATGACAAATGAAAGCGGTCTTTTCCACATCTTCAGGCTCCATTTCGACCCGCCAATAACCTGATTTCAAATCCAATGTCGTAAAGTACTTTGCACCTTTGAGGGCGTTTAAGGTATCGTCGATTCGTGGAAGCGGAAAACTGTCCTTTTTCGTTACATCGTTCAACATACGATAATCGATACAAAATCGCATATCTCCAGTCTTTTTCTTAACGAGAACAACAGGAGATGCCCAAGGACTCATCGATGGTTGAATCGCATCATCATCCAACATAGCCTGAACTTGTTTAGAAATTTCCTCACGATGCACGTAAGGTGCACGTCGCATTCTTTGTTGAATGGGTTTGGTATCTCCAGTATCGATAGGATGTCGCAAAACATTCGTTCGGCTAAGTGGGGTTGTGGAACTTCCGAAAACATCGCTGTTGCGTTCTAACAACCGCGCTAACATTCGTTTTTCGGTCTCGGTAGCAACCGCTTCCTTTAGGGACACACCCTCTGGTAATTCCGCTTCTTTATCTAGCGTTATTTCCGCTGCTAACTCCCTATATAAGCGTTTAGCTTCTTTCGCCCTAATCTGAATCTTATTGGTAACGACTTTAGAATAATCGACATCAGTCATCGCTGGTTTTTCCGTCGATGTAACAGCAACGGTATCCACTATCTCAGTAACGTGTGACATCACGTCATCAACTTTTACCTTATATGACTGCTGTTCCAAATTGGTAACTGGTACCCAAGCCATACCCTCTTGTACTTTAACTACCGCATTCGGACAAAGTATAGGTCGCTGGAATCGCATCTCTATATCGGACTCTACCATGACACTTTGCCCATTGTAATTAGTCGTATTAATGTTACACGGTACCAACTTCGTGCTTTCCGGTGGAATTTCGGTATCCACAGATACCCTGCAAACATGAAAAGCACCCACTGGAACTTCAGTTAGTTTTCCGGACTTGATTATTTTCCCGGTACCAGTCTCCGCAGACGTTGTTTCTTTACGTTGGACCAAAGACCAAGACCTTACTAACTTATCACCGACCAGGATTCGCATTTTCTGATAATCGATTACGGTTTGGAATTTCCGTAACATGTCATCACCGATGACAATCGCAACTGGCATATCTGGTACAACGTGAATTTGCACATACTGGGACTGCTCTCCGAAATGTACCAATGCTTCGAACCATCCCAGGGTCTTACTAGCTGGGGAACCATCGAAAGCAAATACCTGGATCACTTCGGAATTCAACTTATACCGATTAAAATTTTCCTCATAAACTTCTTGGAGCATGATCGTCATTTGAGCTCCCGTATCTACCAGTCCCCGTAACTTATACGAATCAATTTGCACGTCGACATAAAAACACGATTTGGCAGGACGAGCTAACATCTCTACCTGTGCTATCGAAACTTGCGTATCATTTTGCAGTTCCGAATTTTCTTCGAAGTTTCGTTCGGGAACCTTTTCTACCAGTACTTGATGACGTGAATTCTTGGGCAACACTACTCGTGATGGTGAATGCGAGATTTCAGACCCATCCACTTTCCTGTCCGACTTCAAATGAGAAATAATATCGTTCACCCGCCCGTCCATGCGACGCTCTACATCATTCATTTGGCGAACTAGTGTCTCCAAAGCTATAGATTGTACTGCCTTAGCTTCCGGCCGACGTCTATTATCTCCAGTTAATTGTTTCTCCACATTTACGGATCGTTGACGACAATCCCTGGCAAAATGACCCGGTTTACCACATACGAAACACTTCCACAGTTCTTTAGGTGTTGTGGACTCTACATTATTTAACGAACGTTGCACGGGCGGTGATCGAGAAATCCCTTCTCGCACTATACCGCGTTCCTGTTGACGAAGGCGTGCATCACGATATGGACATCGCGCGCGGACATGCCCTGTGGCACCACAATCATAACACACAACTGAGGACGCAGAAGTTCGTTCCACAACGCGGGCGTTTCTCACGTCATTGCTTTGGTTTCCGCTACTCATGCGCATTGGAGCCTGCCGACCATCGTTCCTTCGCGGTGTCGTTCCATTATTAGCACCGGCAGTTTGGCTCGGTCTCCACGACCGTTGAGGAACCGACCTATTTGTGGATCGTGGCGAAACCCCATCATCCTCGGGTCCCGCTAACAATTTTTCTGTACGCTCAATTTGTACCGCTCGACGTTTCAACTCATAGAAAGCCCACTGATCACCATGGATCAGGCGTGAACGCAATCCACGTCGTATTCCTCGCAAAAACGTATTGCGCAATAAATTAGCGGCGTGCCTATCACCAAGCTCCAATGGAACAATCCGCTTACGCCACTGCAATTCCAACTCATCAGCGAAATCTGCGACGGAACTTTTCTGACTCATTTGTTGGAACCTCTGAACCTCGTCTACGAATTCTCTACTTTCTGCGAACCGTTCATGCAGCTCGTACACTAGGTCTTCATATGTCTCCGGCGCTTCTGGACCCGTCATTAGTAATTCAATAAAACTGCGGGCTGCATCCGTTAGCTTCTTACGCAGTGTACGAAATTTATCACTTGACTTTTCCACACCTGCTAATTCAAACTCCGTTTCTAGCCTACGAAAATATGTAGCAAAGTCTGATGTGCCATCATACCTTTCGATATTAACTGGTTCCTTCGGAGGTGGCACGTTAACTACAATCGGGGGCATGGCAGGAGCAGTCGCCGTCACAGGCGCGGGCACCGGGGCAGACGCCACTGCGTGAGTACACGAACAATGTGTACACGCGGCAGAAGTAGTACTAGTTGGTACAGTCGTAAGGCCAGTCGAGACTCCACTCGCTGAAGCTGGAGCTGATACAACCGAGGTAGGCACAACAACTGGTACCGACTGAACCATGGTAGATACGGACGGGATATCGAAAATTGAAACCTGAGCAGTCGGCAACGGCGCCGCCACTGTATGCTGTTCAGCCCTAACGGGATCTATCACTGGCAAAGTAGATGTAACACCTGTACCACCTAAATGCACTTTCGGCCTAGTATCCGCCTCTATAACGGTAGCATCCAAGTAAACTGAGTCTTCTATCCCGACATCAGAAGTCGGGGTCGCTACCGGATCCATACTTATTAGATCTCGTAACTGGTTAAGATTGCCTCGCATCTCACTCATTTGCTCCTGTATAGCATTGTTCTGCCGTCTTATTTCGTTCTTGTACTTCCTATTTTGTCTTCTATTTGTTCTTGTAAATCATTTTTTTTTACTTTTTTTGTCGTACCGCAAAATTTTGGAATTTGCGTTCGCGCTCCATCGTATCTACCATAATTTTATCATATTGACGACTAGAGTCGCGTACGCTATCACGTACCAAGTCAGTCATCTCCTCATATCTACGATTAGTATCAAGTAAGCTTACCTCTACCCGACGCAAGGTCGCTTCTAACGTAGTACCACTCATGGAAGTCGTGCCGCTGTCCGTAGCTGTTGGTACTGGCGTACTCGTGCTATCTATTCCTATCGTCCACTGCGTAGTATCGTCACCAGGCATTAGTGCCGTTGTATCGTCCATGATATAAAAATTTTAAACACTCCACCTGTCACAGCTAAGCGACTTACCAACTCGTGCTGTAACGCGCAAAAATAACACGATGAAAATGTCAAGAAATATTACCACTAACCACCAACCAATCCAATCCGGCAAACGTACCAACTGGATCTTCACAGGATCAGCATTGGCATCGGCCTCGTCATGGCCACCATGTCGGAGCTTAATCTTTTTCTATGGCGTGTAGAATCGTGCTTACGCAACACTCCGACCCCCAGGCGCTACTATAACACACGAAATATACAAGTTAGGCCACCAATAAATTTACCAGTAGCTGGGGTACGCGAGTTCGTGGTCTGGGCGAACCAGTAAAGTGGTGAATGACAAATTCTAGTGGTTCCTGGTGTGGGAATGCTTCAACGGCCTTAACAGCTCAGCACCTACCAAAACAACTTTATTACGCTCTTTTCGAGATGCCAATAATAGCCGGATAGTAATAACTGTTTATTCAATAATGCCACGTAGTGCCGATTCGGGCTGAGACCTTCGACGACTAAGTCGATTTCACTAGTTCTAGTAAAAATAACGCGGGTGAACGGGAGCGTTCAACTAAAGCATCAACTCTCTTTAATTCCGAATCGAAACTCCTATGCAATGGCGTTCCGCTAATATACCAATAACGCAAATAAAACACAAGTATTACACAACACGTTTACCATCCGGAAAATCCGTATACTAAACGATTGATCACTTCCGAACTGCTCTCACGCCATAAAACTTCCTTAGCCGTAATATCGCATAAAAATCCAGATTCTTTTGAATCGACACTGTATAGCGAAAAATTTCAGATATAAATAGTTCAGTTTGTCCAAGTGCTACACGCGATACTAGATTAACTGACGATGCTTTCCTAAGCCGAGTAAGTCGTTAAGCTATCACGAAATTAATTTTAACGCCAAGGTTCACTGTTCCGCGTACATACACAACTTTAGTTAGCAACCAGTAATCAATGAGGTTGTTGACAGGGTTAGTCGCTGATCAAGGTATTGCTATGACACGCTGTTAGCAGCCAATAAAGTTAAACCCGAGCGAAACTCGCATAAAACCGGTAGCACAATGTATCTCTAACCAATGAGCTGCTGAATGCAATTAAATTTAACGCACTCCACTCTTATATTTAACTCCCATGCACAGCATATGCTAACGATTAAATCGAAATCGAGAAAACTCGCTAACTAAGAAGTTCAGCACCTTCGTAGAACAACGCACGAGCCGACCGGGTTGACTGTAAGACGATAGAGAAACGATCGGTACTTTTAAAGTTTAGAATAGGCCGAACATTAATAGCCATCCCTTCCATGAAATCAATCATCCTACACTCGTAATCTGAACCAAAAACTCAAAATCGAGAACTGTCTATTGCAAAAACACTATATATTAAATTCAAACGAAATCTCACTGTACGCATTGCAGGCCCTAGCTAGGTCGTCAAATTCGAACTAATCAAAACATCATTATTACATAATAATGAACTCGTCGACATCCAAACGCAACAGTTAGCGAATTAAAAACATTAATACTATATTCATTAGAACGACACGTAACGTTAATTATGACATAGTCCCTTGTGTAGCTAAGTCATTAACTTCGAAAACTCCAAACTAATAATCAAAATCACTATATCCTCATTAAAAAAAATTCAATACAATAACGAGTAACCACATATATATATATGCAAGACGCCCAATCGGCGAAAATAAATGATACGCTATATAATATTTGTATAACGCGTTAGCCGCGAATATAATAATAGTTATTATTGTATATTATATAATTTAAAAAAGAATTTAAATGAGAAATTTGAAATGAGAAAAGGGGTGGAAAGTTGGGGTGTGGTTTGAGAAAAGTAGAGAGAGGGGGATTGTGAAGTTTTAATATGATGAAGGGGATAGGTAGGGGAGTTTGTATTTAAGTTTTGAGGAGTGGGGGTTAAGATTTGATAAAATAGGAGATGTTTGTAAATTGTAAAAAGCTGGGGGGAAAATGGGAATTTTGGAAAATGGAAATTTATGGAAAATAAAGAGGTGGGAAAGAGGTGGGGTAGATATATGAATAGGGGTGGTAAGTAAAAAAGGATATTAAAATTTGGGGGATGGGGGTTGAGTTTTGAGGGAATGGGGAATGTATGAAAAATGGAGAAAAATGAGGAAAAAGTGAAAATTTAGAAAAAGGAAATTTTATGGAAAAAGGTAAGAGGGGAAAGGGAAGGTTTATATATTTTAATAAATGGGGTAAGGAAAAGAAAATATTAGATTTTGGAGAAGTTTGGTTAGGTATTGGAGAAGGGAGGGTAGTTTGAATTTTAGTAGAAAAATGGGAAAAAGGAGAAAAATGGATTTTGGGTAGAATTTTGGTTTTAGAAGGAGAGGGTGGGTGGATAGGGAATATGGGTTGGGAAATAGGGTGTTTAAAAGGAATGAGTAGGTTTTAGGAGGTTTTTAAGTATGAAATTTGGGTTTTGGATAATTTATGGGGATGGGTGAATTTTGGGGATTTTATTAGATATAATATATTTTATATATTTATAGGTAAATACATAGCTAGTTTTATATTATATATAACAAGTTATATATATATTTATACGTACACATTACGCTCAAATGCCATGCCAAGGGCGACAGGGGATACCAGGGCGGCGTGGGGGCGGCCTTAAGTGAAAAGAAAAAGAAAAATTTGGTGAAGAAAAAGGCACCAGCCCCCAACACTGGCCAAGCGTACGAACCACACATCTTCGAGTGACGACCCCGTCCCAATTTAATAATCCGATAGCCGCCATACGAAATCATAGCCCAACACTACCCCAATTTTGAAAAGCGATAAAAGTAGGTTACAGTGCCCAAACCATTAAAATTTGGGATTTTTACTTTTTCCCCTATTTAATGTGCCCCTGGAATTCATCCTAAAAACTATACTGGAATAACCTGGCTAAGTTTTCATTTAATTTTAAATTTTCATTTTAATTTTTCAGTTTTCCTTGATTGGTTGCCTGTTGCGGAAGTTGTGTGACTTTTACGGTTTGAAGAAAAGCTGGAGTGTTGGCCTCACACCAAAATTCATCATACCTATCATGGTTTTGTTTTAATTTTACTTTTTTATTGTTCGAGATTACTTTGCTAGTGCTGTGTCACGAACATTAACTACAGTAAAAATAACATTCCGGTAAACGTATCTACTTATACACTACAGCTGACGTAAGCTAATGCTGACAAGCACTAGCAAAGTAATCTTGAACAATAAAAGTAAAATTAAAACAAAACCATGATAGGTATGATCAATTTTGGAGAGGCCAACACTCCAAGCTTCTTCAACCGTAAAAGTCACACAACTTAGCGGCACAGGCAACGATCAGAAAAACTGAAACTAAACTAAAATTAGAAATTGACTTTTAAAAAGTTTAAGGCCATGTTAAAATTTTGAGTAAGAAAGCTTTTAGGATCGCAATTTTAGGGGGGGCTTAAGGCTGAAAAAGTAAGAAATTCCCAAATTTTAATGGTTTGGGCGCTGTTATTTTTGTGGCTTTGAATTGGGGTAGTGTTGGGCTATGATTTCGTATGGCGGCTATCGGATTATTAAATTAGGGACAGGGGTTCGTCACTCGAAAAGAGTGTGTGGTTCGTACGCTTGGCCAGTGTTGGGGCTGGTGCCTTTTTCACCACAAAATTTTTCTTTTTCTTTTCACTAAAGGCCCGCCCCCACGCCGCCCTGGTTTCCCCTGTCGCCCCCGGCATGGCATATGAGCGTAATATGTACGTAAATATCTATATATAACCTACTATATATATACTATATACAATATAAAACTAGCTATGTATTTACCTATAAATATATAAAACATATTATAAATCTATATAAAATCCCAAAATTCACCCCATACCCATCTAAATTACCCAAAACCCAAATTTCATACTTTAAAAACCTCCTAAAACTCTATTTTTTCCTTTTAAAGTATCACTTTTCCCAACCCATATTCCCAATATTACCCATCCACCCTCTCCTTCTAAAAACAAAATTATACCCAAAATCCATTTTTCTCCTTTTTCCTATTTTTCAACTCAAAATTCAAACCCCTCTACTACTCACCCAAACCTCCACCAATATTCTCCCTAAAATTTTCATATCTTTTTCCCATCACTACCCTTAACCACATATTAAATCCCCTCATTCCCCTTCTTCTCTATTTCCTATAAATTCACCCCTTTTCCAAAAATATCCTTTTTTCTTTCCTTTTTCTTCATTTTTCAAACATCCCCCATTCCCTTAAAACTCAACTCCCATCCCCCAAATTTTAATATCCTTTTTTACTTACCACCCCTATTCTATATATCTACCCTTCCCCTTTCCCACCTCTTTTTTTATTTCCATAAATTTCTACTTTCCAAAATTCCCATTTTTCCCCAACTTTTTACAATTTACAAACATCTTCCTATTTCTCATCAAATCTTAACCTCCATCTCCTCAAAATTTAAATACAAACTCCCCTACCTACCCCCTTCACCATATTAAAATTTCACAATCCTCCTCTCTCTACTTTCTCAGACCACACCCTAACTTTCCACCCCTTTTCTCATTTTCTCAAATTTCTCATTTAAATTCCTTTTTAAATTATATAATATACAATAATAACTATTATTATATCGCGGCTAGCGCGTTATACAAATATTATATAGTGTTACATTTTTCGCCGATTGGGCGTCTTGCATATATATATGTGGTTTACTCGTTATTGTATTGAATTTTTTTGAATTATGATATAGTTATAGTTTTTAGTTTTGGAGTTTGGTAGTTAATGACTTAGCTACACAAGGGGCTATGTCATAATTAACGTTACGTGTCGTTCTAATGAGTATAGTATCTAATGTTTAATTCGCTAACTGTTGCGTTTGGATGTCGACGAGTTCATTATTATGTAATAATGATGTTTTGATAAGTTCAAATTTGAGCCGAACAAGCCTCAGGGACCTGTAATGCGTAGAGTGAGAATTTTGGTTTGAATCTTCGGATAGTTGTAGTGTTTTTGCAATAGACGGTTGTCGATTTTGTGTTTTCTGTTGAGATTGCCGGAGTGCTCAGAGATGATTGATTTCATGAAAGGATGGCTAGTTAAAGATTGGGCCTGTTCTAAACTTTAAAAGTACCGTTCGTTTCTATACGTATTGCAGTCAACCTTTTTCTATCGACTGACCCTGTAACAACCTCATTTATTACATGTTGCTAACTAAAGTTCTGTATGTAAGCGGAACAGTGAGACCTTGGCAAAAAAATTAAGTTTCGTAATAGCTTACCCACTTTACTGGGCTTTAGGAAAGCATCGTCAGTTAATCTAGTATCGCGTGTAGCACTTGGACAAACTGAACTATTTATATCTGAAATTTTTCGCTATACAGTGTCGATTCAAAAGAATCTGGATTTTTATGCGATATTACGGCTAGGAAGTTTTATGACATGACAATTTCGGAAGTGATCAATCGTTTAGTATACGGATTTTCCGGATGGTAAACGTGTTGTGTAATACTTGTGTTTTATTTGCGTTATTGGTATATTCGCGGAACGCCATTGCATAGGAGTTTCGATTCGGAATTAAAGAGAGTTGATGCTTTAGTTGAACGCTCCCGTTCTCCCGCGTTATTTTTACTAGAACTAGTGAAATCGACTTAGTCGTCGAAGGTCGCAGCCCGAATCGGCACTACGTGGCATTATTAAATGGATTTAGTTTGTACTATCGGGCTGTATTTGGCATCTCGAAAAGAGCGTAATAAAGTTGCTTTGGTAGGTGCTGAGCTATTAAGGCCGTTGAAGTTATCACACCGGATACCGCTGGTCATTCCGGTTGCTTGGTTGACCAGCAGGCAAAAACTCAGTACCTAGCTGGTCAAATTCACTTGGGGCTTAACTTGATCTTTCGTGTGTTATAATATTGACTGGGGTCAAGTGTTGCGTAAGCACGATTCTACACGTCATAGAAAAAGATTAAGCTCCGACATGGTGGCCATGACGAGCCCAATGCCAATGCTGATCCTGTGAAGATCCAGTTGGTACGTTCGCCGGATTGGATTGGATCGTGGTTAGTGGTAACATTTAGTGACATTTTCATAGTGTTAATTGTTGCGCGTTACAGCACGAAGTGGTGGGTTTCCTTGCTGTCAACGGTGATTATTGTCCTAATTTCGAAATATGGATGACAAATATCCTGCTGACTATGAGACAACGCAATGGTACGATCCAGTGAGTTGATTTCGCAGTACACCAAGTGCCTACTGCTACTGATGAAGCGGCACCACTTCTATGAGTAGTACTACGTAACTCCACTGCAAGCGACTTTGCGTCGGGTAGAGGTAAGCTTACTTTATTCTAATCGTCAGATATGATGAAGATGACTGACTTGGTACTGATAGCATATGGGACTCTAATCGTGATTCTAAAATTATGGTAGATACGATGGAGCGCAAACGCATAATTACCAAAATTTTGTGGTGCGAATAGAACGAAGTAATGATTTACATCAACAAATAAGGCGGCAGAACGACAATATACGGGAGCAAATGGGTGAGATGCAAGGCAATCTAAACCAGTTACGAGATATAATAAGTATGGATCCGGTAGCGACTCCGACTTCTGATGTCGGAATAGAAGATTCGGTTTATTTGGATGCTACCGTGGTAGAAGCACATACTAGACCGAAAGTGCAGGTTTGATGGTGGCCTACAGGTGTTCCATATCCTTTGTCAGTTCTCACCTCCACAGTTAGGTCTGAACAGCATTACAGTGCCGTCGTCAAGTTCGTATGACTGCTACATGTTGTCCCTAATCGATATCCCGTCGTTATCTCTGGTTCAGTTGTATCTCAGTTGTACATGTGCCTACCTCGAGTTATAACGGTTCCAGCTTCGGCGACTGTAGTTTCGACTGGTCTTAAGCCTGTACCAACTAATTCTTACTTTCTGCCGCATGTACACATTGTTCCATTGTACTCGCGCATGTGGCACAGTCTGCTCCGGTGCCCGCGCCTGTGACGGCGACTGCTCCTGTCATGCCCCGATTGTGGTTAACATGCCACCTGCCGAAGGAACCGGTTAATATTGATAGGTATGATGGCACATCAGACTTTGCTACATATTTTCGTAGGCTAGAAACGGAGTTTAGTTCTAGCAGGTATGGAGAAGAGGTCATGTGATAAACTTCGTACACTGCGTAAGAAGCTAACGGATGCTGCTCGTAGCTTTATTGAGTTGTTAATGACTGGTCCCGAAGCGCCGGAGACATACGAAGACCTAGTGTATGAGCTGCATGAACGATTTGCAGAAAGTAGAGAATTTGTAGACGAGGTTCAGAGGTTCCAACAAATGAGCCAACAAAGTTCCGTAGCCGATTTCGCTGATGAGTTGGAATTGCAGTGGCGCAAGGCGAATTCTTAGTCAGAGCTTAGGTCGAAAGACATGCTACCGAATTTATTGCGGCAAATCTCAGACGTTTTTGCGAGAGAATACGACGTGGATTACGATCACGCCTAATCCAGTGGTGATCAATGGTCTTTTTTATGAGTTGAAACATCGGGCGGTACAAATTGAGCGTACAGAAAATATTGTTAGCAGAACCCGAGGATATGATCGGGTTTCGCCACAATCCACCAAATAGGTCGGTTTCTCAACGATCGTGGAGACAGAGCCCAAACGTTGACACTAACAATGGTACCGTACCCCGAAGGAACGATGGTCGGCAGGCTCCAATGCGCATGAGTAGCGGAAACCAAAGCGATGACGTGAGAAACGCCCGCGTTGTGAAACGAACTTCTGCGTCCTCAGTTGTGTGTCTCTATGACTGTGGTGCCACAGGGCATGTTCGTTCGCGATGTCCATATCGTGATGCACGCCTTCGTCAACAGGAACGCGGTATAGTACGAGAAGTGATTTCTCGACCACCGCCCGTGCAACGTTCGTTAAATAATGCTGAAGCCACAACGCCTAAGGAACTGTGGAAATGTTACTTATGTGGTAAACCAGGTCATTTCGCTCGTGATTGTCGTCAGCGGTCTGTGAATGTGGAAAAACAATTAACTGGAGATAATAGACGCCGGCCGGAAGCTAAGGCAGTACAATCTGTAGCTTTAGAGACATTAGCTCGTCAAGTGAATGATGTAGAGCGTCGCATGGCTGGACAAATGCGCGACATTATTTCTCGATTGAAGTCGGACAGAAAAGTGGATGGGTCTGAAATCTCGCATTCACCATCACGAGTAGTGTTGCCCAAGAATTCACGTCATCAAGTACTGGTAGAAAAGGTTCCTGAACGAGCCTTCGAAGAAAATTCGGAACTGCAAAATGATATGCAAGTTTCGATAGCCCAGGTAGAGATGTTAGCTCGTCCTGCCAAATCGTGTTTTTATGTCGATGTGCAAATCGATTCGTATAAGTTACGGGGACTGGTAGATACGGGAGCTCAAATGACGATCATGCTCCAAGAAGTCTATGAGGAAAATTTTAATCGGTATAAGTTGAATTCCGAAGTAATCCAGGTATTTGCTTTTGATGGTTTCCCAGCTAGTAAGACCTTGGGATGGTTCGAAGCATTGGTACATTTCGGAGAGCAATCCCAGTATGTACAAATACACGTTGTACCAGACATGCCAGTTGCGATCGTCATCGGTGATGACATGTTACGGAAATTTCAAACTGTAATCGATTATCAGAAAATGCGAATCCTGGTCGGTGATAAGGTAGTACGGTCGTGGTCTTTAGTCCAACGTAAGGAAACAACGTCTGCGGAGACTGGTACCGGAAAAGTAATGAAGTCTGGAAAACTAACTGAAGTTCCAGTGGGTGCTTTTCATGTGTGCAGGGTATCTGTGGATACCGAAATTCCACCGCAAAGCACAAAGTTGGTACAATGTAACATTAATACGATAAATTATAATGGGCAAAGTGTTATGGTAGAGTCTGATGCCGACATGCGATTTAAACGACCTATACTTTGTCCAAATGCGATAGTTAAAGTACAAGAAGGTATGGCTTGGGTACCAGTTACCAATTTGGAACAGCGGTCGTATAAGGTAAAGGTGGATGACGTGATGTCGCACGTTACCGAAATAGTGGATACCGTTGCTGTCACGTCGACGGAAAAACTAGTGACTGATGTCGACTATTCCAAAGTAGTTACTAACAAGACTCAGATTCGAGCAAGGGAAGCCAAGCGTTTATATAGGGAATTAGCAGCGGAAATAACGCTGGAAAAAGGAGCAGAATTACCAGAGGGTGTGTCCCTAAAGGAAGCGGTTGCTACCTAAACCGAAAAACGAATGTTAGCGCGGTTGTTAGAACGCAATAGTGATGTTTTCGGGAGTTCCACAACCCCACTTAGCCGAACGAATGTTTTGCGACACCCTATCGATACTGGAGACACCAAGCCCATTCAACAAAGAATGCGGCGTGCACCTTACGTGCATCGGGAGGAAATTTCGAAGCAAGTCCAGGCAATGCTGGATGACGATGCGATTCAACCATCGATGAGTCCTTGGGCATCTCCTGTTGTTCTCGTTAAGAAAAAGACGGGAGATATGCGATTTTGTATCGATTATCGTATGTTGAACGATGTAACGAAAAAGGACAGTTTTCCGCTTCCACGAATTGACGATACCTTAAATGCCCTCAAAGGTGCGAAATATTTTACGCCTTGAATTTGGTGATTGGTGTTTATCGGTTTAGTCTCAAGTTTAGTCTGGCTATGAATGATTTGGATACAGATTGGCCAAGGGATGAGTTGTCCTTTAAACACGTTTTTTCATTCGCATTTTGTTGTAAGGCCGAGTTTGTGACTACGCGAAAGTTTTGCAGAATGTTTGTCTATTAAATTCTGGAAGAGTATTTTGATATTAACCGCTATGATTCTTGATAAAAGTTATCCTAACTTGTCCATCATCAAGAAGTATTGAATCAAGCCATTGAAACTTATGTTGTTCCACACCTTTTAAAATTTATTTTTTAAAATTTTCTAAATTTTAAAATTTGTTTTTTTTATTTTCGGATTATATGATAAACTATTAACTCAAGTTTCATATTTATAGCATTATAGAGTCATCAAAGGAAAAACTTCTTGGGTAGCCACGTTAAATAATTTTTCGGTGAAAAATGACACAACGTCCAGACCTAATTCTGCAGTATACAATGAGCGCGAACAACACTATCAAACTCAAGCGCACATTAACTAGTAAACGCTAAGGTACTGTTATCAAACTACTTAAGACTCACAATAATTTACATCGCAAAACGTGTCATCAACATGAAAAAACGTTCTTAGAACCGATGTGAATTGCCACCGGTGAGTTTAATTAAACAAACCTAACAATTTTCGATCATGTTAAGTTTTTCCCTGCCCACTGTCCTCGAATATTCGATTAATGTTTTGTTTAACCTACGGCTAAGACTAACCCTTACTCTAAGACTAAGCTTAAGTCTAACCCTAAGTCTAAGAGTAGTCTTGGCTCTCAAATTAAATTTTGGCCTATAGTACTCATGCAAGTACTCCCCTGTGGAGGAAACTCGACATGATCCATGAGGCTGTTCACTCTCGGTTGGTTGGACAAACATTTCTAATCCGTAGTCCTATGTCCATCCCGTGCCTTTAGGGCACTTCTAAATAATTCTCCATAAGGAAGACATTTTATTCTCTTACTACAACCACACCGTTACCTTTTCGCAACAGCAAATGCCTGTTTTATTCGCAATATTTTAAGTTGTTTTTACCGATTGTTTTTGTGCTCCTAGTCAAAACACATTCATTTATCTTAAGAATAGTAAAGTTCTTATTTTGTTCACAGACGACTTTACGTTCAATTTATTATCGGGGGTCTGGACACTAGAACACCATGTGGGTCCGTCGGCCGTAGAATAAGAAGAAAAACACCCCCAAACCTAGTTCTGAAGGTTGTAAAATGGACTTTGTAGATGAAAATACACTTAAATAAATCGAAGAAAAATATAATAAAATTAGAGAAATCAGTTTTCGGTGGCCTCGAAACAAAACAGAAAATATTAAGGAAAACTGGTGTTTTTCGGTTAAATGATGGGAAAATTCGGCGGATTCCTATTAGGCGACGACGATGGATTGTTGCAGTAAAATGCAACGCATGAACATTCGAAAACTACTCAATGAAGTAAAAAATGGCTATATAAATTGAATGCAAGTAAATTATTGAATTCAAACAAAATGATTTGAAAAATTCCAGGTTAAAACAGCACGAAAAGATTTATGGTTCCT